>CAXKVX010003381.1:0-22894 GCA_964058865.1 Eleocharis quinqueflora | reverse complement strand
CAGCAGTATCATTTCGCCAAAAATTTTGTATAAAACTTTTTATACAAACGGCCAAAAGTTATAATAATTTTAATACTCAGCCAAACTTTTTCTATATCCTTTAATATAAATCAATTTGAAAAAACGACCAAATGATATATATATATATATACTAAATTCTGTTGAGCCCGTTTTGGCTGGTATCTTGACCCAAATCAATTGATTAGGCCCAAATAATAATCTTGACATTTTAACACTAGAATTAGTTGAATTAATCATAATCGGTCCATAAACAATTATAATTAATTCACATTAAATTCTATATATATTCGTAGCAAGAATCTTAGCGAAATACATATTATGCCTTGTATAAATTAATTGTATTTTACGACATAGCTAATATTACTTCTCGTAACATAGGTGATAGTATGAGATATATTAATCATATAACACGTAGTCCAAACTTTATTAATCATATAACACGTTGCTCATTCTCCACAATTTGTTTCTCTAGTGTGTTGTCATATTGGAACTCACTGGCATTAACCTCATTCTCTGGAATAACTGAACTGTCATGATTATCAATAGGACTCCAAAAACTATGATAGCCTGCCGATTTTTATCATTTAATGTCACAAATTCATCTGTATTGATGGAAGTAACATTGGGCTGAGACTAGGCCCAGTTTACCCCCAAGAGAACTAGAGCATAAATCTATTTTGCATTTTGAACTGCATTACAGGTTGACCATTTTTCCATAAAAAGTAAGGACAATCCCATTGACAATATTCTCAAACCAGGCGCATATGATTTTCCCTTCATTTGGCATGCAAGTTTAGCCATGAAGATATTTAATGGTGATACTTTTGAGAATATATCCACCTGGATTGGAAAAATATCTATACCAATCTTTTTAGGGTGCATTTGGATCATGTCATGGTTAGTGCAAAAATAGTGCTATCTAGATTAGTGGTTGAAATAGTGGTTACTTTTTGCTATCTAGGTTAGTGCAAAAATAGTGTTAATTTTGTGTTATCTAGGTTAGTGAAAATGTTGTTTGGATTGCACATTTGGAGTAGTGTTAGTGAGTTAGTAAAATAATAAATTATTTCAGTTTTTAACGATAATAATTATAATAAAATAATAAAATATTGATATCAATTTATAATATATAATAATACAATAATAATAAATTATAATAGTAATAAAATAATGATAATTACAATAATAATAATAAAATAATGATAATTACAATAATAATAATAATGATAATAGTAATAAAATAATAATGACAATAATAATAATAAAAAATAATGACAATTAAAATAATAATAATAATAATAATAAAATAATAATAATGACAATTATAATAATAATAAAATAATGATAATTACAATAACAATAATAAAATAATGATAATTACAATTATAATAATAAAAAAATAATAATGACAATTATAATAATACTAATTAAATATTAATGACAATAATAATAATAAAATAATGATAATTAAAATAATAATAGTAATAATAAAATAATATTAATGACAATTATAATAATAATAAAATAATGATAATTACAATAACAATAATAAAATAATGATAATTACAATTATAATAATAAAAATAATAATAATGACAATTATAATAATACTAATTAAATATTAATGACAATAATAATAATAAAATAATGATAATTAAAATAATAATAGTAATAATAAAATAATATTAATGACAATTATAATAATAATAAAATAATGATAATTACAATAATAATAATAAAAATAATAATAATGACAATTATAATAATACTAATAAAATAATAATGACAATAAGAATAATAAATACCATTACAATTAAAATAATAATAATAATAATAAAATAATATTAATGACAATTATAATAATAATAATAAAAAATTTAATTATAATCATATATATTTTAATAATTTCTCTCTCCCTTCTCTCTCCAAAAAATTGCTATTCATGCTTACTCAACAATTTGGATGGATTAGTGAATTAGTTGCTACTCATGCTATTCACAAATAACAATTTTATGTTTGAATTGCACTTCAATTTGATTAGTGATGCTATTCACAAAAATAGCTATTCACCATGCATCCAAATGCACCCTTAGAGAACAACAAAGATTTAACGCCTCTGTTTATTGCAATGCCATCAATGTATTCCATGCCTTTCCATATGGATATGCAAATAACCATTTCTCCCAATTCAAATACTGCTTGATCTTTTGCGGCTGAGTTCTGATTTTGCATATCTTTGGCAACAACTGGATGCTGTGTAGCCTTATGTGTGGCATGCAGATGATAATCCAGTTGTTTCCAGACTTGAACCATACCATGATGATTACCTCCTGAACTGAATTGGATGGCTGGCCCACTTCTCTTCTAACTGGTGGTGGCGGTGAGCTAGTCATGTCAGAGGCCGGTGAGTGGGGGTTGTGTTGCCTGTTATGCCTTTATGGTGACGGTGATGGGGTGGTGCACCATCATCATCATCATCATCATCATCATCATTATCAGGGGTAAAGGACCTCCTATGACTCGTATGTATCCATGGAGAATCACTTCAATCATCTGGCCAAACAGCTCCTCTGTGAGATGTACATAACACAGAATGTTTGCAGGATGATGACATGCAATCAGCGTCTTCAAAGAGTTGAAGTTGCCATTTTCAAAATACGTCTCAGTTCTCTATAGGTAACCATAAGAGGAAACTAAGGTTCTAATTTCTGAGCGATGCCATTGAGGCATTGATGCAGTGGAGCCCCAACCAAATGAATTATAACACGATAATTAGTTGGTGCATATTCCATACCATGACCCCAGTGCCATAGTTCAAATTGCAATTGCGTGTCATCATCAAGAAAAGCATGAGCATTATCCACCATAAGGTCTCTAATACTGGTATTTAGAAAGACAATTATAAAGTGGCCAAAGTCTGCCTCAACTGGCACAACGGTGAAGTCTTCATGCCTTCTATTAAGTCTGAGTGCTACACATGTAGCAATACGAGTCTCAAGGTTGGATGAGTTAAAATCTGACACTATCACAAAGGCAGATCTTGCGAGGAACAAATGTTCATGTCTCGGCATGTTGTTTTTGGGACGGTATAATCTGATGAGACCTGGTCGATCTGCATATAATGGATCATTGTTTGGCAATCCAATATTCTGCCAGTTATTTGAAATAGCCATTTTCGGTTGGAGTACTTGGGTTTCAGAATGAAGTGAATTTCTTCAATGGTACGAAGAGTTTTTTGTGATTGTTGGCTTGAACACTGAATGAGGCAGACACAGTCTTAGTGTAGGTAATTTTATAGTTATCAAGAAAATAAGGTTTCTTCAAAAGAGCATGAATTACATGATTTGAAAGGGCATGAGTTGCAGAATCTGAAGGGACATGACTAGATACATCCTTCAAACATATGGTAAATTGGTGTCCAATAATTTCACATTTAAAATATCTCTTTGGATTTCTACAAAAACTTTTCGTATGTTCTAGTGCCATGCATCTGAAACATCGTTTTTGCTGAGACGGCTCTTTAATTTTTTACTGCAGGAAAGGATGAATTTTCTGTCTTTAAGAGGTCTGGCTGCGTGAATGTCTTTCTTTTTCTTCTGCTAACCACTGTCCATCCCTGATTCTTCTGAAAAATCAGATGTGTTCAAATGATTTTGAACTAGCTTGTCACCATTATTGTCCGTTCTGAGTTGATGACTTGTCAAGAGTGCTATTGTTTTCTGACTCTGTGCTTTTCTTTTTGTTAGCTGCAACCTTTGATTGGGTTTGATGAAAGGAGTAATGGTGAGGTGCAATTGTAGCTTGTTTGTGGTGATTTGGTGTAAGGTTATTGTTTTGAAAGGTGAATGTAACATTTTTTGCAGATAGTTGCGTTGTATCCTGCCTAGGGTAGTTTAAAGGTAGGTCTTCCTTCTGAATTAGTAATGTAAATAAGTTGGGTTTTGGTTGACTCGCCGGAACACGTCTGTTTTTTCACCTCCTGAATCGCCCTCTCTCCCTCTCATAGTTAAACGCATGTCTATTGATACCTCCTCCTCCAAGACTTATTTAGAACCAACAATAAAACTATAAAATGACATTTAGAAGCAATATATGATATAAAACAATGTTAGGAAGCTTTTTTTAATTTACTGACTCGATCGTTATCGTATAATAACTAGCAACATCTTGGATTAATGGCTTATTGCCAATGCGTTTCATATTATTTCATTCATATGAAAAAAAACAATATGCCAAAAAAACATGCTCTCCATGATTTCTATCCCTTCATATCCCTCGAGACAAATCATTAACTTAACAGATCTAAATGATTTGAACTCAACTAATCCCCCGCGTTTATAACATAAATAACATTATTATAGTACCATTTAAATATGTGGAACAACCACCAATAGATACCCTTAAGAGCATATGTATAATAAATAAATACAACCACCTTTTGATACGAGAAAAATAGGCGCACGGACAGCAAAGCATCATAACGTACATCCAGGACAAGCCATAAACAATTAGTTGAGAGATGGGATGCAAAATATCCAAATAAAATAGAGAAAACATTAATGAATAATGATAGTATAAGATAGAAACTCACATGCGCGCACGGCCCACCGATTTTTTTAATGACAGAAATTAAATAAATAAAAAATAATTAAATAGAAAGATTGGTATTGAAACTCCAAAAAAAACATAGACTAGCGTTCACAATTCTAGACTATAGAGTATTGACGGTGTTGCTAATTTTGAGCTATAATTACATTTTTCGGATAAATATTCTAAATTCAATCTGACAGCAATTAAATAGAAAGGACGGTGTTGTGAACACCATCCTATTGGAAAAAAGCAATAGATTAGAGTTCGCAACCCTGACTTATTTGTATTCCTCCAAAATCCCACGGAGCCCTCTCATTTCTCCCTCTTCACCGTTTTTCTCCTTCTGTTCTCTTATTTGGTCATGGAGTAAAAAAATTCATTTTTTTTTGTTAATTTGTTAGAGTTTTGTTGTAGAAGGCTTTGAAAAGGTGGAAATACTAGGTATTGTTCAGATCTACTCTCTTTGGAGGTAATTTTTTTTTCCTTTTGATTAAATTCGAATTTAGGTTGAAAATTAGAAAATATTGATAATTAAGTAGAAAATGTTGATAATAGACCACAAATTTGATGAAAAATATTAAATGTACTCTTGATAAACTATTGTGCATATTGGGTGTTTTACAAAAAAATATTGGATAATTTTGGGTAATTTACAAAAAATATTGGATAATTTTGCAAATTTTGCAAAATTGCAAATGTTGTGTCAATTTGCAGTGAATAAAATGGATGAAGGTTATTCGCAAATATTATTTATACCGATGAAGCAACATAAGTCTTTCCAAATTTCAAATAAGGTAGTTTAGAAATACAATTAATTTATTTATCGAGCATATTCTTATTTTTAATTTTTGTTAGTATGCATGAATTGTAAACGTATGTAATGCAATGTAGAAGGATTTTGTTATGAGTGCAAACACACACCTGTCTGGCATACGATATCATCTAAGAATGGCCCCCGCTTTAAAACGGTTAGGCCTCTATCAATTGTCAAAGATCTGTAATGATCGTTAATTAAAATTAGATAGGGCCATGATATGTGCTTTGGTCGAGCGATGGAGACCATACCTTTCATATTAAAGTCGGTGAGATGACAGTTACTTTGGAGGATGTTAGTTGCTTGTGGGGCCTATCTATTCGAGGTAATTTAAAATAATATATATTTTATACATATTTTCTATTAAATAGAATTGTATTAATTTTTTAAATTTATACTTACTTGCACTTGTGTAATTCGCAGGTTTGCCCGTCACTGGACATAGTGATGACGAGTGGAGCGGTCTAGTTTATGATTGTTTGGGAGTTGATCCAGCCTTTCCAGATGGTCCGACGGAATGTGGACCTTGGAAGTTCAAGATGACTAATCGCGGCAAAGAGAACGAGGGTCTGAGATATTCCGAGTAAATAAAATTAAGAACCTCATTCTTTATTTATATTAAATGCAACAATTATGTTCAGCTCTAATTATACTTACCATTATATCAGATATCATTTGAGATTAGCTTGGTTGCGTAGTAAATTCGTAGCGTTACCGGACGATGCAGATGATGAGACGGTTGCACAGTACACTAGAGCATATTGCCTCGATTTGCTCAGCTCGGTCATGTTTTCCGACACAAGCGCAGATGGAGTACTTGCAATGTTTCTCCAGTTTCTACACAATTTGGAGGATCCACCTGAGTACAATTGGGGCGGTGCAGTCCTCGCTTGCTTATATCGTGAGTTATCTCGCGCTTGTTTAGCGGATACTGATTCTTTTACGGGTCCTATGTTTCTACTACATGTGGTCATGGACTCGACTATCACCCGGGCGTCCAGCTGCTCGATTTGTTCACTCTCCCTTTGGAGGTAATATTCATTATTGATAATAATTATTCAATATAATTACAACTACTATGTTTTTTACATATTATCAATATATTGCTTTAAATTAGGTGATGACTGGGATGCAAGGAATGTGTACGATATTTCTTGGATGACCAAGCATTGTTGGGCGAACAATCTTCGTCATGGCGGAATCAAGCACTTTCGAGATCAGTTGGAGAAAATTGAAGATGTTGTAGTTTGTTGGCGTTCCTACATGAACTTCTATCGGTTCATGCCTTATCGTTCAAGTAGGGACTCTGGTATTTGGATCTCTCGCGTCCCTTTGATTTTTTTGGGTAGTGGAGTTTCATTATCCTGATAGAGTCATGTGTCAGTTTGGTCGGTATCAGACTGTTCCACCACCATCTCCTATTTCTTAGGATATTGTTTGCCATTTACGTACCTATAGGCATACACCTGGTGCTAGGAGAGATTCTGATATAAATTGGTCTGTAGAGCATAGATACTCCTGCTGTCGTGATTGAGGAGCATAGACCGTGTGATGAGAGTGTGATGATTCACTACATGTATTGGTATCATTCGACGTGCATGTATAATCTCTTCAACCAGCATGATAGTGACGAGGTTCTAGCTCAGTCACTACCTCCACCGGTCGGAGATGTTTTTGAAACTTCCCCAATCGATTTGGAAATACTAGGCTAATGGCCACAAATATAGACGTGTGGTACATTTTATAAACAATAACATTTTCTCTTAATGTAATTCATTACTCTAAACACTAACTTTAGTTTTTTTTTACAGTTTTTCGAGCAGTTCGACAGACTCATCAGGACATCACATGGTTGCTGAGTCGAGGCAAGAAGGCATTCGGGAAGTTGACTCTGCAGATGTGACGTGGTACCATGACTGATCTCGACTATAGACACATCTACGAGACTACGATAGTACATTTTTGAAAGCATTACTTTATTGCTAACTACAATACTTTATTTTTTAGAACATTTGTAAATGATAACACTGGTAAGACGTGATTGTATGGAATACCAGTTAATTGTGGTTTCTGGCTTGAATGACGCTCAATAAAGGCATCAACATCTCATACGATTTCTCCCAACTTCTGAATAAGTCAGCAATTGTCAGTTCTCTTTTCCTCCAAATTTTGTTATAAGATGGCTCCACAGTTGGATACGTCGTCTGTACCAACCCGTATGCCTCTTTTACTATCATCTCGAGATTTTTTTTAGAGGATTTCGAATCTCCGACAATCATTCGAATTGTCATCTGACTGTGGTCTAATCTAGTAGCACAGCCATAACATTAGTGCTCAGGCAGATTAGTGGATATTATCCAATCACCTGTGCATGTGTCCTTTGCATATAACCTTCATGGACATTTGTTGTCTTTACATTTCACGATATACACTTTTGTGTTACTATTTTGCACATAAATTTCTCTATTTTCTTTAATATGACTTTTGAAGATTTTTGCTTTCAAATGTCCTTTAGAATCAAAAGTCCTACCTTCTGCTAGTGGATCGTCGAACCGAGAAACTTCTCTGAAAAATGGATGATCGGCGTATGGAATTGGTTCTTATTTAAATACAAAATTATAATTTCAAAAGAAACATTAAATCAATTTGCATTAATATTTAAATTTTTTATTCCAGAAGTTATTTTTATTAGTAAATATACGTACTATAGTAACAAAGAACAACAATAGAAATATAATTAATATAATTATTGAGATTAAAATATTTTCATTGCAAGTGGATTGAAGAGAATATTAATTATGACGAAATTACAACACTCGAATATATTGAAGAATACAATTAATTAAATTAAATTTTAATTCGTCACGACAGAATTATCTGAACGTTAAAAATTTCTAGATCATGACAGAATTATCTGGACGTTAAAAATTTCTAGTACATAACAGAAATTAGGAGGCGACTAACTGTCCCCCCTTACAAGCCTCTTACACGCCCTCCATATAAGTCTTTATACTCAAATGTAGTAGTCTTTATATTTTTTAGTATAAGTCTTTATACTCAAAAAATATTATCATTGCATTTGTTCAATAAAATATTTATACAAAAAATTAAAAATAATTTATCATTGCATTTTAGTGGAGGACGCGTAAGGAAATGCTAATATGGAGTACACTTATATTTACTCCAGAAATTATTCAAAGTGTTGTACAGTACTTGTACTCAATTGCTAGGAAACTTCCTCTCGCTTGGTTTCTGCTCCTTTAGCACGAGTACCGCACGCGTACCAAAATTGTTTGCTTTGCATGTTATTCTTGGCTTCTTGCCGCATACAATTTATAAATTAATTAGAAGTTATCGTAATTAAATGATCTGGCAAATTAATTATGGTTATAATTTTTTTACGAGAGACGCTGACTGTGTGAGCTTAAAAGCTCTTTGAGTTAAAAGAGTTTTAATATTCAGGATTCATTGGATTTATATTATGGAACAAATTATAATTATGAAAGTAGATTTTAATTGAGGTGATCCACTTTGGATACGGATCTGATTCTGAACGTCACAAGTTCAATGCGTCGATTGATCGTAATTCGTAAGGAATGAACTACAGGGTGATCGAGATTCAAAGTGAATTGTTGCACAACTTATTTATTATTTTAGTCTTTATTTATCTGATATTTATTATTTTTCAAACGTCACTTGCGTGATTCGAATGTTTGTATTCATAAATGTTAGAATCCGTAATTTATCGAAATCATTCTAGTTAGCTGTAACTTGAACTTCTAATTCGTTTGCATAAACACTTTTATTTGGTGTATACTTTCATTATTTTTATATTTTGAAGTTACATGTAAAAAGTATTATAATCCGTCTTTTTCTTAAAAAAAAATGTTGTACTATTTGCTTAAATTTAATACTCATCTTCACCAATTATATTTAGCAAATCTTCTCTGTGATTTTGTTCAAGTTCCAATGTAATCCAAACACAAAAATTTAATCTTACAAGTACGACAAAATAACTATTTTTTTTTACACGTTTCATCCCCAAACTCTGCGGCTCGGATGCCACCTCGCCATATTGCAACAGAATTGAGTGCCTTGATTTGCTCAATTTATAACCATTTATTTAGGCTTTGAACAAAATTTCCATCAAATGTCGGCAATATTCCTTACTTCTATTAGTCTATATACGCCGAGTGATTACCGAAGAAACAAACAATGCACTCAAAAGTTATCCAATGCTGGTGAACTTTGGTACATTTGAGTGAATTCAAATTTTTTGAAATTGTGAGTATCAGTGGGCCTCCTGCATTTTTACTGCTACTACAGCGTCGAATGCTGCTCGCACAGTATTTCTGCTACACCAACAAATTTACAATGTAACAGTACTGTCCACTGACCATTTTGTGACTCCGCATTATTTCGGAGATGCGAATTCCATTTGAGTTGGGAATTGTTGTTCATGTACGGACCCGTCTCATTTCATTTGGTATCCATTTTTGCAAATTCAAGGAATGGAGTACCACTTGCTTCGGCCTTCGGCTTTGTGGGGTTATTTTTGTAATGGAATTTTTTTTATGAAATCAAAAATATTGAATAGAAATTTTTCATAACTTAAAAAAAACAGACTCTTCGCATACGAATGCGCATTTTCCCGAAAAGTTTTAGAGTTCGATTGAGAAAAGCCTGACTGGATTCTAAAAGTCTGTTTTTTCATATTTTGAAAAAACTTTTCTTTTTTCAATTTTTATAATTTTGTAAAACTTTTCCATAACAAAATAACCCGCTTTTGTCAATTTTAAAATTTTCTGAAGATATTGTGCAGCGGAAACTCTGTGCCAGTTGTATTTATGTCATTCTAATTATTCGAAGGTTGACATAGTAACAACAAAAAATAATTTAAATAATATTGGTATTACTTTTTTGCATGAATGTCCAGAATGAATGAGAGATTAGTAAAGATTTTTCTAATTATATAATTTGCAAATCGAATTAAGTCAAAGACTAAAAAATAATACATGAATATGGTTAAATTATTACTATATAAAAGTCTTCTTTTATATTTTTTTTGAATGGAGGCGTAATGCCTATCAATTTTTCATTAAAATAAATGAAATATTTACAAGGATAAAAATAAATTGAAAAAAAAGAAATAAAAATAGAGAAAAGAAAAAAAATCAAAACAAAGATAAAAAAGAAATAAAAATGAAATACAGGAAGCGTCTGTGTCGAGGTTGCGGAAGTGTGTAGTCTTATACAGCTGTCATCGTCGTTGATGAGGCTGCCATGACTTGCGTAGTCGGTGATGGTCATGGTGGTCGTCAGTTCCAGATCTGAACTTGGTTGGAGGTCCAGATCTGGATCGAATGTCGGGTCCATCGTCGGTTGGTGGGAGAGCAGTAGATCATGCATCAGAGTCGCGGAGGCGGTGGTCGTGTGTCGACGAGTCGTGGGTCGTGTGTCGCTGAGGCAATGTGGGGGCTCCAGATCTGGACCTGGTCGGGGTTGTGTGTCTTTGGGGCTTGTCAGAGGGCTGGGGCACGTCGAGGTCGTGCGTAGCTGAGGCGAGGCGGTGGTTGAAGTCGCTGAGGCGAGGATGGTGCGGTGGGAAAAAACTTGCTTTAATTTTTTTATGGGGAGAGAGAAAATGAAGTAGTAGAGAAAGAGAGTAGAAAGAAGGAGGAGCTGAGGTGGCGGGGGAGGCGGCGGCGTCGGCCTCCCCAACTTAGGATTTCAAATTTTTTGGGAGCTTGAGGATCGCTTGGGGAGGGAGAGAGTGTCAAAATCTTCTTTTATATTAGCAGTTTGGTCCAGCATTCATTACGAATGTCAAATTTTTCTTTCAGTATTTGCTGGACACTAAAACTCAAACTCTTAATGATAGCGACATTATCATTGATCATCTATGAAAGACATAAGGTTTAACATTACAATTTAATTTACACGAAAAAATCCTCCATATTTTCGTCAAAAAAAAATTACATGAAAAATAAAATATTTGTAGCTAGATTATTATTTAATTAAATATCTTTTTTATTCTTATTTAACTAATTATCGCCAGCTAACTCGAGGTCCACATTTGCTGTTATAAATTCACTGTGAGAGGAAAATGTCATGATTCTTTCACAAAATATAAATTTTTTTTATTCATTGTTCTTAGGTTTTAACAAAGTGTTTTTTTTTTTTATTCATTGTTCGTTACAACACACACAGGGTGCGTTTGGATCATGTCATGGTTAGTGTAAAAATAGTACTATCTAGATTAGTTGTTGAAATAGTGGTCACTTTTTGCTATCTAGGTTAGTGCAAAAATAGTGCTATCTAGGTTAGTGAAAATGTTGTTTGGATTGCACATTTAGAGTAGTGATGGTAAAAATTAGTAAAATATTGAATTATTTTTGTTTTTAAACGAATAATAATAATAAAATATTGATATCATTTTATAATATAATAATATGCAATAATAATAAAATGATAATAATATAATAGTAATAACACAAATGACAATAATAATAATAATAAAATAATCACAATTACAATAATAACAATAATAATAAAAATAATAATGATAATTACAAAATAGTAATAATAATAACAATATTTATAACAAAATAATGATAATTACAAGAATAATAAAATAATAATAATGACAACTATAATAATATAATAATAATTATAATAATAATAATAACAATAATAATAATAAATAAAATAAATTTGTGCAACTATCAATAGAAGAGAGAAGTCGGTTGTGATATATAATAAAAAAATGAAGGAAATCTGCTATTTTCACTAATTCATCATATGGGCTGGATTAGCTGAGTAGCAACTTTTTGACGCTAACCAAAGTTAGTTGTTTTGCGTTTGGATCATTGATGGAATGAAAATAGCGTGCTATTTTCAGATTAGCGCTAACTCACTCAATCCAAACGCACCCAAAGTGTTTATTTATCTTAGAGGGTGTTGTTTTATTATATTTTTGGAAGCTCAAATAGCAGTATCCTTCCATCGGCAGCTGAATTGCGACCTCGTCGGAGAAGTGCAACCAATCGTTTAGCTGTAACATTTATGTATCAACTATCAAGTCATTTATGAATGGGTCCCACAGCCTTAATTAACAGGTCTCCCCCAATATCAACATCTCCGAATCATTTTGTCAGTGCGTCCTCATGATTAATTGCGCTCGAAATTTGATATGCCAAAACGAACGGCAGAGATAAACTTTTTGGAGGTCAAATATGTTACGAAACAATACTAACTTGAATTTAACTATTATTTAACTATTATTGATGACATGACAATCCACATAAGCAGTACTCTTTTTAAAGTTCCAATAATGAGAAGAGGCAACAGACAACAGTACTGGAACCAGTGGAAAGTGTTCACTACTGGTTGACACTACATTGCATTGGTTTGACATAAAATTTGGTTTCGCCGTTTCGGGCAGCGATTAGGGGACGCCCCCTGCCCAAACGGTCAGCTTTACAGTTTAAACCCCATACAATCCGACAATTGCTCGTACGGATTGATTAAACGAGGGAAAATTTTCACAGAGCGCCATGCAGCAAAGAATTTCAACAGATAGAGCCAGAGGCACCCTAAAAATTGCACAGAGGGCCAAGGGCGCGATTAATAGTCGCGCCCCTAAGGAATTTTCGTTTTTTTCCTGAAATCAAGGCATTCTGCATGTGCTTTTGCAGTTGTGGGCCCGGGCCACTTAGGGGCGCGACTGTTAATCACGCCCCTAAGTGTTTCTGGATTTTTTTTTAGTACTAATATATAATTTTTATTATTTGTCAATATATCAATAAAAGTAGTATATTCATATAATATTTATTATTAAAGCAAATTAATGATAATTTTAATATACAATAAATTTTTAATATATATATGGTTGTAATATAATACTATTAATTTGTCTTGTTAATTTTTTTGAGTTAAGTTATAATTATTTATACCCTTTAATATAATAATTAGTTAGTACTAATATATTATTTTTGGGTATTTGTTAATATATGTATATTAATATATATATAGAGCATGGCTAAAATAATATGCATAGTACACCCCATTTCGTACTATGCATATATATATAGGTCAATAAATTGAGATTTAAGTTGCTCAATAAATTCTTCATATGAAAATATTGTTGGAAATCAAATTTCGTGATTTTTAGAGCTTTCTTGCTATTTTTTAAATATTTTTTAAAAACAGTCCAGATTTAATACTACAAAAGTGTCATTTCTGGGCTGTTTTTAAAAAATATTTAAAAAATAACAAGAAAGCTCTAAATTACAAAATTTTATTTCCTACAAGATTTTGATATGAAGAATTTATTGAGCAACTTAAATATCAATTTAATGACCAAATTAAATATAAATGACCGCATAGTACGGAATGTGGTGTACTATGCATATTATTTTAGCCATGCTCATATATATATATATATATATATATATATATATATATATATATATATACTATAATTATTATTAAGCAAATTAATAGTCACGCTCCTATGTTTTGCTGATAATTTTTTTGGCTAAGTTATTATTCATACATTATTTATTATTAAGCAAATTAATATATGTTTGGGTATTTGTTAATATATGTATATTAATATATATATATATACAATATAATTATTATTAAGCAAATTAATAGTCACGCCTTATGTTTTGCTGATAATTTTTTTGGCTAAGTTATTATTCATACATTATTTATTATTAAGCAAATTAATATATGTATAGTTATAATATAATACTATTAAATAATACATATGTTATTTATACACAATATGTTACAAAAAATAATAAATTGATGATATATTGAAGATATAACAAAATTAAAGTATATTCTCAAACCACATTAAGATATAATAACATAAATTAAAGTTCATAAAATCCTCAAACACAAAATATTTTGCAATAATCTCCAAGATAAACATACATATCCAAGTCTCCTAAATAAACATACATATCCAAATGTTTGAGATATACGTACAAACTAATTAATAAGGCATGAAACAAAATTACATAATCTTAAACTAAATAAAAGAACAAGCTTCATCTTCTCCTTGCTAATTACCTGCGATAACGAAATCTCAAGCATTACAAAATTGAAACCAATGTTGTTTTGTGAAATAAATAATACTAGTATTACCTTCGTCGTTTGGGGGTGCAGTGCAGGTGCGCCTGCTGTGTCCCGTTTGTTTGCATCGCCCACAAGTGTATGCTTGTCGATGTGTATTCTCTTCATCCATTTCATTTCTAATCTTTATATGTTGACGTCTCCCTTTCTTAACAGCATACCTTGTCGGGTCCGGCACTAGCTTTGGTCGTGGAATTTCAGGTCATGTATCAGAATTGCAGAATGGCTCAAATTCTGGCGTCCATGTTGCCATCAACTCTTGAACGCAATAAACAGGAGATACGCACACATTGCTACTTATGCCCCCTTGAGCACAACATGCTATGATATAAGAACAAGGGATACTTGTTAGTTGCGGTTTTTAACAAGTGCATGTACCACCGGGCACTTCTAACCGCACTGTATGTATTATATTCCCTTTGATCTTGTTCCCAACGAATCTTTGACTTGTTTGAACCTCATATTTTCGCTCGTTCCGGTACGCTCGCACCGTATGTGTATTTCCCCTTAATTTTCGCTCCTCTAGTAACGCTTGGATTTTGGGAGAGAAGAGGAAACCTTGTTCAATTGTTTTTTCTGCTTTTGCCCGTCTTTCAGCAAAGTATTTGACCGACTTGTAGAATGTGATTTCAACAAGAGAAGTAACCGGTAACTCACGTGCTTCTTTGAAAACATTATTAAGGGATTTTGGTCTGTTTGTTGTCATCATCCCCATTCTACGACCTCATTCATCGAATGAAAGAGCCCATAAGTCAAAATGCGGTGCATTGTTCCTTTCAACATCGTTCGGATCCCTACCAATATCCTCAAGCCATGTTGCAGCGTCGGGGCATTTTTCGCGAATACGACCGAGCCTCATTAGAAACTTCCTCTTTTGATTTTGTTTCATTACTTGCCTCAAGATCTGTGTTAATTTTTTGTTGGTAAATTATTTAGTGAAATTTTGACATATGTGCCTTGAACAATATCGATGAAAGGCATGTCCGTCTTGGGTGCTCCAACCCAGGTTTGGCTCACTAAAAACCCGCAAGATACTCTTGTGACGATCAGAGAGTACTGTCACAACTCGTGATCCAACCACTTCCCTACGAACAAATTTCATGAAATCCTCCCAAGATTTGTTGTTCTCGGTATCAACCAACACGAATGCAAGGGGCACCAACTGATCTTCTGCGTTGAAGCCACATGCAACTAACATATTTCCTTTATACCGTCCAGACAAATGTGTACCGTCAATTCCTATAACAGGTTTGCAGTGCCTGAAGGCCTGTATTGCCGGACCATATGCCCAACACACTGCTTGAAATAATCTTTCATTTGGATCATTTGTGGGGACGGTAAACCACTCAATCACTGTACCCGGGTTTGTTCTTTGTATGGCATTAAGTAAGGGCACGATTAAATCATAAACTTGCCTCCAACCTCCGAATAATTGCGCGATTGCGATCTCTTTTGCACGCCAACACTTGAGATAAGGAGCCTTGAAATTATATCTCTGCTCAATGGCAATCTTGATGTCTTTTATAGTAAACCTTACATTTCCCTTAACACTTTCTCTGATTATGGAAGCTATGAATGGAGACGTTAAGTGCGGATGCTCCAACCTATCTCCCGACATAACACATTCATGCGGACCTTGCCTTGTATTAATAATAAAAGCATCATCACTTAGCCTTCTTGATGCATACAACCTCCAATTGCAATTTTGGTCGGTGCACTAGATTGTATATACGCTTTTATTGGACTTTCTCTTCTTAAACGTGCGGTTCGATTTGATGTGAAAATCATGCACAACCCATTTTAGATGATCCTTTGACCGAAAACATTGTCCCACTGCCAAACCATCTTCTGTGACATACCTTTCGTCGTCAAAGTAATTGCCATCACCAATTATATCGATGATTGCATTAATATTATTCCACGAAGCTATTGGATGAGAATCGGTTCGGTCCCGTAATGGCCATGTTGTCATGGTCAGAGAAGTCTCTTCTTCAGAATTGTAATTAGGGTCTTCGAAAGGTATAAAATACATATTCATGAAAGCATCATTACCACACGTGTTTCCAATTGGGCTTGCATCTTGGTTCACTAATATCTCAACCCGTTCTGCCGGATTAATTTCATCCAACCCAACATTAAATTCGAAATCCTCATAATCCTCTTCTTCCTCTGGAATCGATTGATTTCGATTTGAGGTTACATTCGGTTCATAACAATTGGTACGAAGATATGCATCTGGCATTCTATAAACTATTGGCTCAACATACTCATTTGGAGTTTCGTAAGCACGACTACCACTTGCACAACCCTGGTTTAGGGTTTCCGTAGCTCGACTACCGCTTGCACAACCATGGTTTAGGGTCTCATGACCTCGACTACCACTCGAAAAACCTTGATTTGTTGTATATCGAAGAACTTTTGGCTCAACGTATAACTCAATCATTGCAACAGTACCAGGATGAACCGAATGGTTCACCATCAGTCTCCAAGTATCATTACTCGACAGTTGTAACTCAGTATAGAACATTACCAGAGGAGTTAGCTGTAATCCGGCATTGAACCTCCCTGATATCTCTAAAGCATGTGTTGAACTTGAAATCTCCATCCATCGGAACAGCTCCGTCTCCAGTTCACCGAGTGTTATGTCGTCATTCACCGTAAAACTACCGGTAGCTTTTTTCGAGTATTGCACACCATGAGGACCGTTCTGGATGGATCCTCCAGTGTATAAACTAATAATAAACATTTATGTAAGATTTTGGGAGGAGAAATGTGAAAATTTGATTTAGGGTTTGTGGAGAGGAAGGGGGCTGTTGGGAGAAGAAGAGATAAGATTGAGATAATGGTTGGAGAGAGAAGAAAAGAAAGGTGCTGCTGTATATATTTTGTTCATTTAGGGGACAGGTGGACCCCTCATCTGAAAAAAATCGTGCAAGATTCAGACTTATCTGCTAAAAAGGCATCTTCTTAGGGGCGCAACTAAATAATTGCGCCCCTATGTTGATTCAGAAAAAATGGTTAAAATGCATCTTCTTACTAGGTTGTAATCTTTCTAATATTTTTAAATAATAATAACAATATAAATATATAATAATATTTGTAGTGTTATATTACAAATATTAAAATTACAAATTTTTATGTTTAAATTATTATTAATTTGGTTAATAATAATTATAGTATATTAATATATATAGAGAGCATGGCTAAAATAATATGCATAGTACACCACATAACGTACTATGGGGTCATTTGTTTTTAATTTGGTCATTAAATTGATATTTAAGTTTCTCAATAAATTCTTCATATCAAAATCTTGTAGGAAATAAAATTTCGTGATTTTTAGAGCTTTCTTGCTATTTTTTAAATATTTTTTAAAAACAGCCCAGAAATGACACTTTTGTAATATTAAATCTGGACTGCTTTTAAAAAATATTTAAAAAATAGCAAGAAAGCTCTAGAAATCACAAATTTTTTTTCCTACAATATTTTCATATGAAGAATTTATTGAGCAACTTAAATATCAATTTATTGATCTATATCTATATGCATAGTACGAAATGGAGTGTACTATGCATATTATTTTAGCCATGCTCTCTCTCTCTATATATATATATATATATTAATATACATATATTAACAATACCTAAAAATAATATATTAGTACTAACTAATTATTATATAAAAGGGTATATATAATAATAACTTTATCCAAAAAAATTAACAAGACAAATTAATAGTATTATATTACAACTATACATATATTAAAAATTTATTATATATTGAAATTATTATTAATTTGCTTAATAATAAATATTTGATGAGTATACTGCTTTTATTGATATATTAACAAATACTCACAAATTATATATTAGTACTAACTAATAATTATTATGTTAAAAGGTATAAATGAAAACAACTTAACAAAAAAAAATTCAGAAACACTTAGGGGCGTGATTAACAATCGCGCCCCTAAGTCGCCCGGGCCCACAACTGCAAAAGCACATGCAGAATGCCTTGATTTCAGGAAAAAAAGAAAATTCCTTAGGGGCGCGACTATTAATCGCGCCCTTGGCCCTTTGTGTAATTTTTAGGGTGCCTCTGACCCTATCTGTTGGAATTTTTTGCTGCATGGCCCTCTGTGAAAATTTTCCTTAAACGAGAGCTTCTGTGACAGAGAGAAATGAGAAATGATGCATGCACAGATGCACTGATGCACTGCACTCTGGGCTCTAGCGTAGCCTAGGGTTTAGGCATGCCACCTTAAATTAGAACTATCAGGATTGATTGGGTTGGGTTTGAGGTTTCCTTTCTTTTTTATTATGGAACTTTTTCTTATAAAGTTATACTGAAGAAAAGTTGGGGGACTGCTTGTGCTTTTTGTCTGCCTATAATTATCAGCATGTTTAGTGGATATTATTGTTCAAGCAATGTCTGTAATGAGGATATGAGATGCCAACTTTTTTGGGGACAAACCGTGCGTTTAATTAACCCACAATTAATATCTTTGGGGTTAAATTGTTGCAACATATATCATGTCATGTTCTGGGTTATTTGCATTTAGTTTTAGTTGCACTTGCACATACAAAGAACTTTAATTTGGATTCATTAATTACAAAAAGATGGGAACAAATTACTTACAGTTACTACTTGCAAGTAAAATGACAATGATTCATATATATATAGTTAATTTGCTTGTGCAGAGGCGGGTATAAATTGAATAAAATCGGGTCAATTGGTCTCATTATTTTTATTTTTTAAAAATTTCTGATTTTATATACTAATTAATATTTTTTGACCAAAAATATTTTCTATGCGTGACCTACGTAATATTTGGACAAAAATGATCGACCTCGATCCATAGTTGAAAATTTTGTTTTCGTCTCTGTGCATGTGGTTGTACAAATGTAATTAATTTCGACTCAACTTGAAAGCGTTATTCAAATACTAAATCAAAATTTAAGATTGAAGCTTGACCTCATAATTTATGTTTATCTCAAAAACTATATATAATAAAATTGAACCTTTTTTTGAAAAAAAATATCAATGACTTAACTCTTAATTGTGCCTCATTAGAATCGACTTAATCTGAATCACATATCTAGCACAGGTGATGTTGTGTCTCGTACTCTCATCTCTATGTAAGGAGAGATGCATGTTTAAATTTCGTAAAAGACATTTAAAAAATAATAAATATCTGAAAAAACTAAATTTCTTATATAAAAAAATGAACTTAATTTAGAATGTGAGCAATCCATATGATAGAATTGAGGTTCAATTCAATACTTGAAACAATGAATTCAAATATCTGAATAATCCATTAATATCATAATTCGAATAATTTGTAATTCAAATCGATTTGAATTGGAAACAACATAATTTGTGAAAAAAATATTTCCAGATGCATCAAACCCAAATTTATAAGTAATTATAACTGTAGGGTGTAACAATCCAACAAAGAACTTATTTAAGTCTGAAATCATCTGATCAAATTATCTAGATCAAAAACCCTATGGTCAAATAATCTAAGACCGCAGAAATATCTAGAATTCTAGATGTAAATTTTGCAGTGAAATCAATGTGGGCACAATTTCAAAAAATTCTAACACAATAACTGACATTTTATAATTTTTTTACCGAGAAGACCTTAATAACTTATTTAATTTTGCAGAGACCAATAGAAAAAATGGTAACAGTGCACAGCATTACCATGAAATCCGTACTGCCCACAAATAATAATTACAAAAATTCTGCTAATGATTGAGAAAGGCAGCTTCCTGGAAACATCCCAAGTTCATAACCACCTTAACTTAATTACTTCTTAATCAGCAATCTTAAGTCTAAACTAGAACATTTTTAATTTGGGAGCTGATACGTAGATACCATATTTGATACCAACTAATGATACCGATTTTATTATGCACATTTAGTTGTGTTATCCTGCACATTATTTGAGTTATTATGCATGTTATTTTTTGTACCGAAATAGTTATACATGTTATTGATTTTATTATGTATCTTTAGTAGAGTTATCATGCACATTTTTGAATTATTATGCACGTTATTTTTTGTACTGAAATAGTTATACATGTTATTTATTTGTACTGAAATAGTTATGGTATAACATGCATAATAATTCAAATAATGTGCAGAATAACTCAACTAAAGACGCATAATAAAATTGATATCAATAGTTGATATCAAATTGTAGCATCTACGAAACATTATACATGTTATATATATATGATCATAGATCCCATTTCTTCATATTCCATCCAAATTATAGCAGGTGGCCACCCTGTAAAAATTGATTACAAAACCATCAGCCAGTGCAGCAAAGCAATAAAAAAATTAACCGGCCTTGCTCTCTACCTTAAAGGTTGATCCGGATTTTCTGTGGTATTTAGTAGAAAATGCATTTTGTAACAAGTATTTTGTTTAAAGAAGAAAAAAAAAACATTTTCCCCATAATTGTGCATTTGTGTTTCCTATATGATTTTATATGTTGTTACATTTTAAACACCAACATGATTGGTATGTTAATTGTTTTGTTTTTCTACATTATAATTTCATTATAGTTATGATTTTTTTACGCCTTTTTGATATAGTAGTGTTTCACAATTTTTGTTAAATTCATTTGTTATTGGAAATAAATTTACACTTCCAAGTGAAATCTTACTATATTTTTATGTAATGTATATTTTAATTGAACTCTAAATGATCTACTGTTTCAATTTCTTAAATACGAAATATGTCCTCTTTGTTCTTATTAATTTGAGTGAATTTAATTGTTTAAATATTATTATATTTTACTTATTGGGATATAGGTGGAGGAGAGTTTGTTGTAACCCAAGTCATAATGGGTCCGAATCTGCTGCTCGTAAATTCCTGCTTGTCTTCGATTTGACCGCTCGATCGCTACGGACGGCTGTGATTTGATTCAGGGGCAGATGCTTTGACCGTTAGATGAATTTTGAACTATCCAGATCGAAGCAAGCAGGGATTTACGAGCAGGAGATGCGGTTCCAGTCATAATATACTTGATATTTCATTTTCTTCTCCAAATCGACCCGTTGCACAACAACCAACACTTCACACTCTACAGGGGAATTTAAATTTAAAGAACATGATGGAGGTGTGCCCCTTGTCTTATCACGAGCTAGATAAAATTACAAACAAAACAAAGCCAATATTTTGGAGCTCTTTTTTTCTTTTTTTCAAAAACCCGTTATATAAATTTTTGTTCGTTGGAATCCTGGCAATACGAACTATATAAACCCCCTACCATTCATCCGCAGTCCCAACGAAAAAAAGAGAAAAAGAGAAGGAGAAAGAAGAAAGAAGAAAGAAGAAACAAGAGAAAGGGATAAGTGAATATAACCAGAGAGACACAGAGGGAAACAAAGAGAACATGGGAAATAGTCTCAGATGTTGTCTAGCTTGTGTTTTACCTTGTGGAGCACTAGATGTTGTGAGAATTGTACATTTAAATGGCCAAGTAGAAGAGTTCAGTTGCCAAATCACAGCAGCGCAGATCCTCGAAGCAAACCCGAATCATGTTATAACAAAACCATGCTCGAATAGCGGCACAAAGAGGATCGGAATTGTTTCTCCGGATTCAGAGCTCAAGCGAGGGAGTATATATTTCCTCATACCAAATTCATCCATGCCAGAGAGAAAGAAGAAAAAGAAAGAACAAAAGAAAAAACAGTTTAAACCAGCGCCCAAAATGGCGAGTTCTTTGGTTGATGATAATTACTTGAGAGAGTTGCTTTCGGAGAAGCGATCAAGTCGCCGACGAAGGAGTGTAAGAGTTGCCGTATGGAGGCCGCAACTTGAAAGTATATCGGAGGAGTGATGAACTGGTCTCTAATTTGTGATTTTTTTTAACACGCTGACTGGTTCTGTTCCTGATGAGGATTAACCCATTTTTTTGTTGGTCTTCAATATTTTTTATCCTATTTTTCTTCCCTTGTGGATATTTTTCTGTTGTTGATGCAATTGGTTGAACGAAAATAACGGGACTTGTTGCAACTTAATGGAGATCTTTCGTAGTAATTTTTGGAAAGATCTGGGTTGATGTGGGAAAAAAGCAGGGGCTTTGCTTTTGTTGTGTTGTCTCAATAATTGTATAAAATCATAATGCAACGAAGCATTTCCCCTACATATTTATGTTTTGGTCTCCGTGTCTATACATATGTATTTCTTCTGAAGATAACAAGATGTAGATGTAATCATCTAGATAGCTGAATTATTAATGTTAAATTGATACAACTATACTAGCTAGTTGCTTATCAACTTTTTAGTTTTAAAATACATAAGTTG
>CAXKVX010003380.1:0-22677 GCA_964058865.1 Eleocharis quinqueflora | reverse complement strand
TTTTGCATTTTCGATTAATAAAAAAGCAATTGACATTTAAAATTAAGTTAGCCCCAAATAATCGAATAAACACCAAAGCTAACATGAACAGTTATTTATGCAAGCAGAACCCAAAAAAGGGCAGAAATTGGTACTGTTGCCTGGTCCAGGCCAAAACCTAATTTGTATCCAACCTAGACTCAATTGAAATCTTCTAGTATAAATACAGGTAGCCTATGGGTACTTCTATGAGTAATCGTTGCACAAGAACATTGTATCTCCTTTTAGATCTAAACTGAAGTCAGAATGGATCAGTAGAGAGATGTGAACAATTTTGTGGTATTTTGGCACCTCGACCCAACCCAAGAGCACCTCTACTTGCAAACCAAGTAAAACAAAGTGAAAAAACACAATATTAATAATTTAAGATGACCTATACTAGTAAGTCATACACAATATTAAAAAACACAATATTACATGACCTATACTAGTCCTTACCAGATGATATTATAATAATTTAAAGTTTACAGCAATTAAATAATCAATGGTAAACCTCGGGAAAATTGGCAAGTTTGTGAGATGTCGGTCTGCCCATGACCAGTGTGTATGACTTCTTTCCAGCTCCTTCAATCAGTTCTTTCATTTGTTGTATTATGTGTAGATAACCAGCTTGAATCAGCACATAAAAAAACAATCGCTTAAGATGGATTAATTGTACTTAAGTTCAAAGAAAAGAAAAAAAAAACGAACTGAGTAGAAAGAAACTGACTTACCTACACCTAGAGTGCCAACCAAAATGCCAACAATACCTGCATCCTTTGCTTTCTCCACAAGGAAGTATCTTCAAAAACAAAATGCATTCTATGAGCAACTCAATACTTCTCTGAAGGCATTTCATGAATACTTATAAAAATGCAAAGATATAATGTATCCACGAACGAAAAAGGTTCTATTGAGCACAAAAGAAATCCCATATGCTCTCCTCTTCTTAATTTCCTTCAAGCTTGCTCAAATTTAAACCCCTTTCTTATCCTTTACATCTCAATAGAAATGATATAACAAAAAATAAAAGAGGAAAGTTTGGCATTCTTAGAAATGTAGCAGTTGAGATAATATTTTTGACACAACAGAAACATTTGGGTTCTCAATTTCTGATACATAACAGCTTTATACTGTGCATATGAGTTGTGGTCTATAATCAGATAATATTCCGATAAACCATCTATATACCTGCGCTTAAGAATCCTTCTGAGATGAGACACATCCTTCACCAGTTTATTCTCAGCTGCATCATACCTGACTGAACAAAGTTACTATCATAATTAACAGCTAACTGTTAATAAACAGAAGTTCTGATGTGAGCTCCAGCAAGATGCAACGTATTATGTGCATAATCTTGCTCATCGGGTGCGGTAACGGATTTCTTGAAAAACAAGGGATGCTTTGGAACATACTAAGTGCAGGTATTTTGCATTCATATCTTAATTTCTGAAATCTGAAAGACTGATCCAAACTGCGTAATGTAATATATATTGTTCAATGCCAGAAAAGACTTTTTTACAATAGGGAGAAAATTCATAAATAAAAAAAGTCTGCACAGTTTAGTCTTGTTGTCACCGTACTAAAAGGATAGTAAACAAATCTTAAAGACATAAAATTTGTGTCAGAAGAAGATTTCGATATGTAGGTCAAACTAAGTAGCTTGGACCGTCCATTTGGATTTACAAAAATAGAGATTTAAATGCAAAGCACGGGCCCATCAGAGGAATTCCGAAATCCTGGTTTACCCCTCCCTAATTCCAATCAGGAAGTACTTCCTATCAATACTTCTAGAAAGGAACAGCAAGAAAGGTGAATTTGTTTTTTTTCCGAAATTACAAAAAAAAAAAATGAACACAGATAGTAGGAACATTCTTATGTCCTCTTTTTCTATTTTAAGGTATATCCCTATAGGTGAAACTCTTTATGATTTGCAAAGCTATGTATGATATTTCTCATTATGCAAGAATTTACAGAGGCACATAAAAATGATCAAAACTGAAGATGAGTCACCTAACCTATTTCACAATTATTGAAAGTAAGCACAACATTGGCAAATGCTGAGTTGTCGTTTCCAATCCAAAATAGACAGTAATTCTCCATTCTTTTATCAGCAGGAATACTCCAACTCAGTCCTCCAAGGTTATATGTTGATGAAGATCCCTCTCTTTTGTAAAAATGATATTTAGGACCAATGCTATTGTCTTCAAGGCCAGATATATCATATTCTGAATTATTGTTTTTTGATGGTTCTATAAATGAGCAAGCCACTTCAGCATAATGCACATTTGAATTGCCATTAGTTGACATTATGGCTTCTGTCAAAGCTCCTTTGAGATTCTGTATAGCATGGGCATATTCTAGCCCATATAAAATCTGCACTAGATAAATTTAAACAAAACTAATAAGCTTCAGATTAAAAATAGAGTTATAAATCATCTGAACTTAATTGTAGTAAGAGGGAAGAGTTCACATGATAATACATCATGTTCCCAAAAATTGAAATTAGTTGATATTAAAGTAATCAACAAACAACCATTTATATTTTTCTATTTTTTCTTTAGTGCGACTCATTCATCGGCATTCTTAGCAGATGAGAATGCTAAATAAGAGCAAACCAAAGCACTGATTTAGAGTTGACATATAGATGTTTGAATGATTCAATTGGTTATTCAATGATATTAATAGTACCAACAAAAAAATCACTTCAGTTACAAGAATCGATGAGTTCTTAAAATACTTATGTTATGTCCATAAGTGTTGAATAAATAAATTAACTAACAAAAGAAAACCAAGAGAATTGAAAAGCTGAATCAAGTAGGTTGAGTTATACCAGAGTTGTCTTTTCAGCGGATGACAAAATTTCACCCAATGCTTCTGCACATGCAACAATGTCTATGTGGGCTTTGCCAAAAACAAACAATGCCGGTAAATTAGATGTCCTGAAAGGAAAAGTGAACAGAAGTCAATTTTTACAATTAACACACAATTACACAGTAAGTATGCTGTTAAGCATTATTGTTTTGTTGGCTTGATCAATTGCACAAAAAAACGATTACATTAACACATCCATAATTTCAGACATTACTGTACCAACAAAAGCTTGCTCCTTCACCCGGATAATCAATAAAACACGGCAGTGAAATTGAACAAATCAGCAAAGAAAAATTAAATGAGAAGGAGAGATTCTGACGGGCTCATGCAGGCATGGCCATAGTGCACAACACACTCCGCTCCGACATACGACGCGCCTACTTCGTCTATACAGCACGAATTGTACGCCGTGTCGGCCATTACGTATACTCTCACGCTCCTCCCGAGCTCTCGCGTCAGAGCCTTGCATACCTTCGCCGAGTCCTTGAGCAGATCGTCTGGGAACTGATTCACATAGAAAATTCGGAAATTGAGAACTATGAGAGAGACATGAAACAAATTAAGGGCTCTACCAGGGAAGGGGAGAGAGTTACCTGTAAGACGACTTTGGTGTAGTTTCTGGT
This sequence comes from Eleocharis quinqueflora, assembly GCA_964058865.1. Taxonomy (NCBI): domain Eukaryota; kingdom Viridiplantae; phylum Streptophyta; class Magnoliopsida; order Poales; family Cyperaceae; genus Eleocharis; species Eleocharis quinqueflora. The sequence continues at coordinate 19,162 of CAXKVX010003380.1, read as the reverse complement.
ACGGATGAAATCGACGGTTCGGGAGATCTCGTAACTGCTCTCGAACTCCATGAGACGACGCCGTAGGGAAGGAGTGAGAATCGGGAGAGAAGATGGGCGAAGCAAGGCGGCGGCGGGTATACGGGCAGTGGGTTTTAGGGGAACAAATCTGCTGTTTGTATGTCCTTCTCGTCCCCTGCTTGCTTCACCGTTCAAAAACTAGTTTAACGGCAAAGGCCAAAGCATCTGCCCTAATCAAATTACAGCCGTGTATTAGTACCCACGCACATCACGTGTGCTCTAAAACAATAGTGTTTTCATTGTTGAATTATTTCGTAATGTTTGGAGATCCTATCAAATATTTGAAATTATATTTTCTTCAATTCTTTTCCAAATTCTAATATTCACTACTGTAAATATTTCCACGAATTTAGTATAAAAGCTAGAATATCCAATCAGAAAAATAACGGTAAATCTAAGCAGCCAAAACTTGCCTTGAAGCAGGTCTCTTACACTCACAATGAATCTCATTGCGGCCGCAATTGACTTGGCAATTCCAGACTTGACAGGTTTTTGTCAGATCTCTTGCGGCCGTAATGAGATCATTTGCGGCCGCAATCAATCTGCTGAAAATTAGCAGATTTCTTGCCAAATCTTTTCTACTAAATTGCGACCGCAAATGACCTTATTACGATTGCAATAGACTTACGTTTTGTGCTGTTTTGCTTGGACTTTGATCCAATTTGAGTTGGGTATAGTCCAAACAATATTTCTGACTTTACACTAACACCAATATATAGTTTAATTGATCATAATCAGTTCATTAACAATTATAATCAATTTGCTTTAATTATATATGCATTCGTGCTCAAAATCTTAGTGAAATACGTATAATGCCTTGAATATTGAATTAATCACATTTACAACATTTTCAAATATTACTCCTCGTAATATTATGTGACAGTACATGACATGTAGTAATCATATAACACGTAGTCCAAACTTTATTTATTGAAATTGGCGTCTCAATTCCAACACTTATTTGTAACAAATCGATGCATGATGTTAGGTTTTAAGATTTGGTATTTTTTTCAATAATTTGATTCTTAGCTTCTTCTTGACTGTGGATTTATTTTCTATCTTTAAGGATCTGCAACAACCAGACGGTAACTCATGCAGTTATTATGTTATGAAGTCGATGTATGACATAGTAACACATTACCTTAAAGATGCGAAGCTGCTTTGCCTTTGGTACAAAGCAACAATCATGTTGTTCATTTCTTTTCTATCTTAATAACAATACCTCATCAAAAGAACAATCATAGTCCAACTTTGATTTATAGTGAGAACAACAATGCTTATTGTTGATTTCTAGTTAGACCAAAGAATTTTACATTTTCTCAAAACTGAAACATAATAAGTTATTTTAGTCCTTTGATTAATGAATGTTAAATATAATAGCATTTGTAGGATATTATGTTATAGTCAGCTTAATTTGTTTTTGTTTGAGTTCTGCCTTAAGCATTAATTTAGAATTAAACAAGCATATATTATATTTTTGTTTGCCTCTTTATTACTGGTACTAGGTTTTAAAAAAATGCATATTCTACCAAATCAGTCATATATCTAACTTTACTCATAATGATGTAGGTTATTGAACACGTAGCCCCGCAGAGCTGTCCACGAGCCCAACGTGACCACATGGTGTTTTTGCTTGCGGATTTCGCTTGCGACTTTATTTGATTATGTTCTTTATCAGAACATAGTTGTAGTTAAATGCTTATGCTAAGAGGGGATCACACTTTGTGACAATGCCATGGATTATTAATTTTTCTTATTGTTAATGGTGATACTTTTGATCAAGCTTTTAAAAAACGGAGTTTAAACTTCAGTTTAACCGTTTTAACGGAAAAAAACTTGTCATGGCGTTAAGTTTAAAAAAAAAACATTTTTAATTGATTTTCTCCAGTTTAACGGTTTTAACTCCATTTAATCCGTTAAAATCCGTTAAAAACAGGCCGTTTTAACCATTTTTATTTTTTTTTATTTTTTCTTTGTGTTTTTGCTGGATGCTTACTGTAATGTACTTGGTGATTTGTCAACTTGTTGGATTAATTTAGTTTTTTCGTTTTTGTTTACTATTTTACTAACTTGGGGTTAGTTATTGTGAGCTTAGTCGAGTAGGTACTAGTGTTATAATGGTGTGTTGATTGTTTGGGTACACTGGTCTTGTGTGTTATATTGATGCTGGCATGATATATTGTTATGTTGGTGCAACTTATGCAATTAGATAGTGGAGCTTATAAAAAATACACATTTCAAAATAAAATACATTCTAAATCCTAATTATTAAACATATCATATAACATCATGCATATTTTTAAATAATGAAAAAAGCAGCGATGCTAATAATAATGTTAAATATATTATATAGTACATAGTTACATAGAGTCATATAGATGACAAAAGTGTGTATGTTTTCACCATAATTTGGTCTAAAATAAATAAATAATAGACAAAAAATGGTTGGCATTTTTTTTAATTTAACTTCTGTATAAATCCGTTTTAACGTTAAACCGTTAAGCGACCACCTCACCGTTAAGGGTCGTTAAACGTTTTTTAAAAATTGCTTTTGATATTAGTTATCCTTACTGTTATGATAGCATCAGTTATGGATCATCAGCTAGTAATAAATTAATTTTGGCGCGCTAGCCACGTAAGCAACAATATCTTACCAAATATAAGTTGCTCTTCTACGACGTGTATGTTAACAAAGAAAAGGCCGGTGTTGAAAAGGCCCACTGGCGGAAAATAAGAAAATGTTACATTTTCTACAATGAGTATTAACAAAGAAATGTTGTTATATAGAGTATATATACATCAGATATCAAATCATAACAAGGTGTAGAAGAGCAAAAGACGCTGGTGACAAATTCTCAATAAAAAATATTAAATCTTTCACGTCGGAACTAAATAACAAAAATATGTGTAGAAAACGGAGTTAACCGGCATACAAACCTCTAGAGCTACATCGAGTTTTAATTTATATTTTGCAACTCTCATATTTACAACGGAAGATAACTGTGTATAAGTCTCAAAATACTCGGTGTGAAAATCGTCTTTTTCTGTAGCGTCTAGTGACTACTGAAATGGACAAGAAGAACTAACATAGGCTTAGGCCGTTAGGAAATTAGTTCAGTGAAATTAATATAACAGTTGTGATTAGCTTAGTTTGTTAGCTTAGCTGGAGAATTGTTGTACCAATTAATTTCTATAATTACAAGAAAATGTAATCAAAAGGTATCAGAAAAAATCAACAGAAAAAAGTTCTGTTATCTCTTTCTTCTCTTCTTATTTCATCTAGGACTATAAGCCGCGCTCCACCATGAGTTTGTAAACTCTAAAAAAATATTGTTCATAGTAATAAAATACGTTGCTTGTAGAGAAATAAAAACTTATAAACGATAATCAAATACAACCAATGTATATAATATGAAATAACATAATCATATGCCTAATACAAATCTAATAGTAACATACATGTTGATAAGAAAATTAATAATAACAACATATTGTCCTTCCTTTCTTTCTTTCTTTTTTTTGAAAAAGTTATACTAAATACAACATCCCGTTGTTTCCATGAAAAATAAGAGTTCACAAAAAGGAGAAAAATTAAGAACAAAAATTTAACAACCCTTACGTCCAAATTTGCAATAACCCTACTAAAATAGGAAAAAAAATACAATCATAGCTTCCATGTTGGTAGAAAACGACATATTGTCGCTTTTTTAAACAAAATTGTATTAAATACCACCTACCCCATTAGTTTCCATAGATAGTAAATAGTGCATACAAAAAAATGAAGATATATATGTTTCTAATCAGAAATTTTAAATTGTTTGACCAAAGGCTAAATAATTTCCAAATTAACCAAAATTTTATACAAGTTTTATCCAATTAATTAAGGAAAAATGTATAATTTTAATTTTTAATATAAATAATACGTTTCAATATATGTACCAAATATAAAGTTGAATGTTCACTAAAATATCTTCAAATTTTAATAAAACAAAATCGAAATATTAATCTCATGTTGTACATATATACTCAGAATAGTTTAGATAAAATTATCAACAAATCGTATATATATATGTATATATACACACACACACACACACACACATATATATATATATATATTGATTCTTTCAATGAATAAAATTCCGGAAGAAAATTTATAAATTTTCTTTTTGTTGTTTCCGTTTATGAATGAGTATTAAATTTAATGCAGAATTGGAAATATAGTTATTTAGGAAACATCTTTCCTTTCTCTAAGTTGGAGATATTAATTAGACATAATTACCAAAGAATAATGTTGTCATTTTGTTGAGAAGGAAAATATTAATTGGCCCTCGAAATAACAATTTTTAACATGAAAATAGCGCTCTTCTTTAAAGCCTAAAATCCAGATAGAACTGTTTCTCAAAACTAAAAAATGGTAAGAAGCGCCTAAATAAGGTATAAAATGATCGTCTAAATAAAAGTCATTTTTTATTATTTCCATTTCTATTATGCCACCGACTCCTATAAATGGATTCCATTATATAATTAACATCGCCTATATAATCCTCTATTCATTTATTCTCCTCAAACAAGTAGCTAGACGAGAACTTCAGAGTAGAAAAAATAGGAGAAAGTGAAAATTAAGATTCAGTATTTCAATATGGCAAGAATTCCGCAGGTGGTGCAAGTTCGATCAGTTTGGAATTACAATTTAGAGGTGGAGTTTGCACTGATAAGACAAGTTGCTACAAGTTACCAGTATGTGTCAATAGACACCGAGTTCCCCGGAGTTGTGTATGAGTGTGAGGATAAAATGCACCCTCGCGATCTGTCGATCCACGACCGTTATTGGAATGTAAAGTGCAACGTGGATCGCCTGAAGCTAATCCAGTTAGGGCTTACGCTTTCTACCTCAGACAGAGGCGATGGGAGTCCCATCTTCGTCTGGGAATTTAATTTTCGGGGTTTCAATCCCCTAAAGGACATGCATTCTACAAGTTCCATCGAGTTTTTGGAATCACAAGGTCACAATCTTTGGAAGAATTATCATCAAGGCGTCGACCCACGAAGATTTGCCGACTTTTTTTGGTCGTCGGGTCTACTCTGCAACCAATCGAAGACGTGGATCGGATTTCATTTGGCCTACGATGTTGCTTACTTGGTAAAGATTCTGATATCGACGCGGCTTCCTGATACGGTCGAGTCGTTCCTCAAACTTGTCGGCTGGTATTTTGGCGGTAACGTCTTAGACATTAAGCATCTGTGCAACTCGCGTAATCTATATGGGGGTTTGGAGCGGGTGGCAGAGATGATGAACGTGCAACGGGCAGTCGGGCTCTCTCATCATGCAGGATCCGACAGTTTCCTCGCCTTGGAGACATTTAAGAGGATGAAGGAAATTTTCTTCCGTGGAGGAATCGGAACACGACATGCTGGCGTTCTGTTTGGGATACAGGAGAGCTGATAGATTTCTAGAATTTTTATTATGGACTGCATTTTTTCATTTTTCTTTTTGTTTCTTAAGATTTGACTTGTATATATTAATTCTTAGAGAACATTAATGCCTAATTTAATGCAAAGATGCAAGTTTTAGTTCATATGGTTCAGTTTAACTAATTTGTTTGTTTGATGTTTTGAGTGGTGTGGATTGTTTCTAGATTGGGGATCGAAGAAGGAAACAAAATTTTGCTGTATAGGGGCAAAATGGGTTCGTTTTTTTTTCTTAGGTGTGTTAATTACTGCACTGGCATGAGCAAGTTAAGGAATTTTTTTTAAAAATCTAAATTTGCATTATACTTCTTCTAAAATTTCTTTATTTAGAATGAGTATTAAAAGAGTAAGCACCAAGGCAGTTATTATCAAGTGCATGAAGTATCTCCATTCTATTTGTAAATTTAAAGATTTTCTCTAATTATATAGACACTTATAATTACAATTTTGAAAAAGAAAGCATTTGACTAATCAGCTAGATAATTAGCAATTTTGCTCAATAGCAACTCTTTTTAAAATTGAACAGTATCTCTATTTAATGTAAATAAATTTTCACTTCGTTAATAAAACTCTTAAAATGTGTTTACATACTCCCACTAAAAATAAAATATTAAATCATAACAGTTGATCTAAAAATAATATTTTACTTTTCAGTTCAATTATTTTATAAGTGGAGTACGAAAACAAAACTCTTAAAATAATCAGGCACGTAACAAATTGAAATTGCCTAAAATTGTATTAGTAAGTAAAAAATAATAAATTGCCAAATTAACTAAAATACAATAGAATTACGAAACTAGTCCCAAAAATTTAACAAAGTTAACGTCCACCTTCGAATTATAAATTTATAAGGATAATGTTCCGTAGATATCACATTCGATATTAACTATTGATACCAATGTTATTATGCATCTTTATTTGAGTTATCATGCACATTATTTGAATTATTATGCATATTATATCATAATAACTATTTCAGTACAGAAATTAACATGCATAACTATTTCATTATAAAAAATAGTTATAACCATGTCAATGTATGCTTCATTCTTTTATAATGTGTTCAAATATTTAATTTATAGTTAAAACATTTAAAAAAATTATTTGTATTTCTTACTTGAAATAATTTAAGAGATCCCGAGTTTTTTTAAAAAAAGAAACTTTTTTTTTATCAAATTATGCTAGATTTGTCGTTGTTAGAGTTTTTTTATCGTCACAAATAGCAAATAAGTAAATATTCAAGTTTATATTCATAATGTCAAATTTGATTTGCAGTTTGAAGAAAGCAGTAAGGGATGCAGTAATGGATTTTGAAATTATGTTAGAATTAGTACATGCGTTACTGTGTTGAACTCCTTTGGATTAAATATTGAATTCCCTGGACTTTGATTGTTGCCTGCTTGATTGGGTCAAGTCCGGAAAGAAAAAAAAATTGTTGCTGCGGTGTTGCCTGCTTGGTTGGGCCAAGTCCAAAAAGGAAAAAAAATGTCGATAACTCAGGACGTCCAACGAACATAACTAATTTGCATTATTTTTGAGTTAATCTGTTTTAGACGATTATTGAATGCAATCGAAGGATCATAGACAGATTCACGAAAATGAATAGTAAAATTCTCATTTGTATGTTGTGTTTGGATCTGAAGAATTGTTTTTCATCTTTTAACAAAAACATGTTGAATCAATTGACTCAATTGACTCAATTTTATCCCTCTAATTTTAATGAATTCGGGTTTTCTATTCTTGTGAGTTACGGATGTGCAAGATGATCCGGGTTTTCTATTCATGTTGAATCGGGTTTTTTTAGTTATTTTTATAGTGAAAAATGAGCTTTTAATGATATTTTAGTGAGTTTGTATCCGAACTTGATCTCAACCTCAATATTTGAATTTAGCGGTGCCTACACTTAAATGGACGCTAGATCCATTTAGGGAAGCATAGAAAATAGCATGCTATTGTTAATTTGTTATATGCTTCCGAGGGAGAAAAACAGAGAACAGAGAAAGTCAAAGCTCTACTTCTTACTTAGGTAGTTCAGTGGTGAAAGCTCAAAAGCTTTTCTTTAATTAACAACTGATATATTAAGCACAGAGACAGGTGTGGCTGAGTACTGACCATTCAATACCGGTTATATCAAACTTTGATGTAAGAAATAGATGCTGTTAGTTACTGTTCCCAACAATAATCGAAGAGTATATCATTCAATTATTGTACTTATTAAAGCATCGGATTGGGGTGCTATTTTATTATTTTGTCATTCATTGGGAATTTGTAAATTCATTGTGAGCCTCAAATATTTTCTGATCCTCGGCTGGTTCTCGGGTTCAAGCGGGAGCAGGGATGTCAATTGTTCAAGTGGGAGTACAAATGTCAATGAACAAGACAAAGGCAGTATATATGTTCGAATGGTAGCTCTTATCAATCAAAAAAAAAATGGTAGCTCTTCAAAATTTGAACAATCCTGCTCAAAAAAATAACGGTTTTACCTCTCCTCGTTTAATTTGAGAGCTGCCTAGAACGGCACCTATCATGTCTTTCTCCTACTAGGATGTCAATGATTATGATATGAGTCGGATGGATGGAAGTATTTCGTATCTGTACTCATTTGAAATTGATCTTGCTCTTATTTTATTTTTATCCATTAAAATTTGACTTACATGTATCATATTCTTATCCGTTAATTTTTTTTAGCATAACAAACGATAACGAAGGAAAAGAATAATATTTATATAATTATTATTTTTCTATTTTTTATAAATAAATTATCAAAACTTATTTATTTAATACAAATATGTCTTAATATCAATATGAAATATAAATATAAATATAAATATACAGTCAAAATCCAAATCAGATTATTTATCCAAACAATCAAATTAAAATACAAATATTTCATCTCTTATCTATTTTTTGTACTAATATTTTTTTTATAATTTATCCTATAGTGTAACGAGTACAAAAGTGTTTTTATTCATACTCTTATTCATTTAATTAATAAAAAATAATCTTATCCACGTCCATATCCGATTATCTGACCAAAAAAATCTACCCATATCTGAAAACTCTGACCTGAGGGTTGTTCGATTGGTGGTTATTGTTATTGTACTTTGTTTACCGTTACAAGTAAATGAACATTTTTTCAATAAATAAATAAATAAATGTATGACCTGGATACATATAGAATATTTATTTTACTGCCAGTTAGTTGTATTAGGATATTTGCATCTTTATAAATAGGAACGACTTTTTTTATATCTCAGCAACAACAAAAAATATTACACAAAATAGGACTATGTGGTGGTCTATATATGCCTACAAAATTTTTACTCATATGTACTACTAAGAAAATAAATATTGTTAAATAATTTCTATAAAATACTTAAATGTGGATAATTTGAAAAGGAATCATATTTTCTTGGAAAACTAAAATTATAAATAATAAAAACAACACAAATAATTACTTAAGCATATCTGCTGAGTAATATAAAACAGTTATATCATTTTAGACAACACCTTAGGTACAACAAATTGCACGTTTAATTAAAATAGAAGTTAATACATGAATTGTCAAAATAAATAAGAAAGAAATCAGATCCAATGGTAAATATAGAATATGACTGCGACATGATTAAGTGGCCTTAAATTTAATTTATATGATGAATATTACTCAAATAGCATTAAACTATCACCATTTCTATTATTCATCTGTCACTCTAATTTGCAATTTAGAATGAGGATGCTCTGTTTTTATATATATAAGAGTTTTAGTTAATATATATATTACCTATCGAATATTTCTTGTGAGATACATACATGTCTCATCAATCATTGAACCCATGCATGATGCGTTAATTATGAATCGAAGGAAATATCAACACTGAATGAACAAATAACACACAAGCTTTGAACCATCCTTCAGAATTAAACAACAGACCAAATGTGCGCTTCAAATAAAAGAGAGAAAAGCAAAAACATGCACAGAAAAATCTCTAATTTTTGTTAGAGTAGACATTCCATTGACTGTTCAATTATTTCCTACCACTTTTCAAAAGAGATAAAAAATCTGGGAATACACCGTACATGGTTGCCTACTTGCATGAGAGATTAACACTTTTTTACGGAACGGGATCTGGTGCTCGTAAATTCCTGCTTGTTTTCCTGCTTGTTTCTATCTGGACCGTTTAAAACTCATCTAACGGCCAAAGCATCTGCCCTGAATCAAATCACAGCCGTCCGTAACGATCGGGCGGTCAGATCGAAACAAGCAGGAAAAAAAGCACGGTTTTTAGGAGCACCAGATTCGTACTCCTTTTTTACTGCAAGTGTGCAACTAAGCACAGCCACATACAGGCATTAGGCATACAGCTTGCCTTCTTTCACAAGTACACTACCACAAGCTTATTGGGACCCACCTAGCTCCCGTACTATCTCAAACCATTAAAAATCATCCACCTAGATGCAGAGAATCAAGACGATTACTGTTGCTTCTCTTTCCTCTGCAATAATTCTTCTCCAATACTTTATTTTGTCAAAAAAGATTTCACTTGTTAATTGTTATGTATGATTTATTCTTTTTATTATTAGTAAAAATATGAACGGACACCTCGATTTATATTAATGTAACTTTAGTATATAATGCTTGATAATAATATGAGATTACTTCATACTTTTACATGTAGGACAAGGAAAAAAAGTTATATTTAGATATATTTCATGATATTAAATAACTTTTACCAGCAATTATATTTACTTGTTAATAAAAGTTATAAAAAAAATGAGAATAGTATAGAAGACTGTTATTTATTGTTCAAGAAATTTTGATCAAACATGGCGCACCAGAGATTAATTTCTTTTATCCTTCAAATTCATTCAAGATATATCTTTTTTGAATTACAGAAGAAAAAAAGATTAAATTTGTAGTGGGATGGAATTTGAACCATTAAAATCTACATATAATCTCTATACCAATTTTCTCCGTCAAAGTTACTTTTCTGAATTCTTCTTTAGCTTTCAATCTTTAATAACTAAAATACATAAGAGATACTTGTAGTTCTTTTCTATTCGATCAAATTGGCATAAAGAGTAAAATATTGAACATATATATCAAGAATATACTATAAAAAAATTTAACGATACTATTAATTTGCAGTTATAAAAATGTGTTCTCGATAAATGAAAATAAGAATTGATTTATTACATTTCAAAAGGATAATATTTAACCTATATAATGTATATTTATAATCATAAGATAAACACACTTTAGCATTTTTTTTGCGCATTCGGCATTTCCTAAGAGGGAATCAGTAATTCCTTCAATCTGATGAAACAAGTTAGAAAGAATTTTATACGACTGATTGTAGGGAGAAACCCAATACACACTTTAACTTCAATGGTTAATAATAATATCTTTATATCTTCGTTTCTATCTACTTCGCGAATACAAAGGCATCATCATCCCCACCAATCACTTCACTTGTCGAGATTTCTTTTTCCTGTTTAGGTCCGCAGTCCTCCCACAAATTTTCTCATTCTAACAATATATTTCTCTTCTTCCTCGTTTATGTTTCTTGTGAAGAGATAAAAAGAAAGCAGATATGAAGATCCAGTGCGATGTGTGCGAAAAGGTGCCGGCGACGTTAATATGCTGCGCCGACGAGGCGGCGCTGTGTGCAAATTGCGATGTGGAGGTGCATGCCGCGAATAAACTCGCGAGCAAGCACCAGAGGTTGCTCCTTGAGAGCCTTCCCAACAAGCTCCCTCGTTGCGACATCTGTCAGGTGAGCTCATACATGCTCTGTCTGACTGTTTGGATTGTACTTGACCTGAAGCTGTTATTATAAAAAAGATAAGGCATCGGATGTTGCTTGATGTGGTTTGGGAATAGGTTTAAATTGAACAGTTTGGTATAATTTGGGAGGTTCTGGATCTGACATGGTGGCTGCATGATTAAATAACCGAGTGTTACATGGTAGGAGCAATTAGCAAAAGCGAGAATTTTTTTTAAACAGATGTATTTAGAGAAATAGAAAGGTTTTCATGGGACACAATTAGTTTTACTATCGTCCTGGCTCTGGCTGATGTCAATCTGCTACAGAGCTGTGTGTGTAGATGCTTTCAATCTTGGTTCGCACCCATTTTAAAATTCTGTGTTTTACCAGGTGGTATGTACCAGTACCAGTCCTGATTCTTTGGAAACATTTTTTTTTGTTCTGTGTTTCGCTGGGTGGTATGTACCAGTTCCAGGCCCTAGTAACATTGGTTATTATGTAAATACTTAGCCAGGATGATTTCTTTTATTCTAACCACCAAGCTCTTTTATGCAAAAAATAACCACATTCATTAGAAGAAGTGTGAGTTTTGGTGTTTTATATGCCATTTTTTTGGTACAGAGAGGTCTCTTAACTGTTACATAAAAATAACATGTAAACTTTTTTTGTCACCTCTCTTGATCTTTTTCTAGGAGAAACCGGCTTTCATCTTCTGTGTAGAGGATAGGGCTCTCTTTTGCCGGGATTGTGATGAGCCAATTCACGTTCCCGGTTCACTCTCAGGGGACCACCAGCGCTACCTCGCAACTGGCATCCGTGTCGGACTTAATGCTGTCTGTGCCAAGGACTCCGTAAAGGACAACAAGTCGAAGCCACCAAAGAGCTACTCTCCAATTGTGGAGCCCATTCCACCTGTACCACAAGTGGTGTCACCATTTGTGCCGTCTTGGCCGGTTGAGGACTTTCTTCAGCTGTCTGACTACGAGTCAAACGACAAGGTTAGTCTTAGACCACTTGTGCCCTCTTGTCTATGATTATCGGTGTTACAACTGTTTTAGGCTTTTTGCTTCATTTTTTTTATTTTCTGCAGCCTGATTTAAATGTCTATAATTAGAAGTTAGAACTTGATTGATCTTGCAACTAGCCTTAGTTTTGTTCATTTGTTCAACAACAAATATAGCAAATCTAATCATGATTTTTGAAGTAACCTTTAAAAAGTATAGTTTCAACGGGGATTGACTGTTAAAAAGTATGACAATGAACAATTGCTATGTTTATCAAAATTTGGTTTACTAAATCACTAAATTCTCTTATCAGGCACATGAATATACATAATTTTAAGTTATTTGTTTTGTTTTCTAAACATAGTATCAGAAGGGTTCTCCTCTTGGTTTCGGCGAACTAGACTGGTTCTCAGACATTGGTCTCCTGCAAGAGCAACATACTCCAACAAAGGGCTCTCCCGCGACAACTGAGGTTCCTGAACTCCGGGTTCCACATTTCCACAATACCAACTCTGCTGCATCTCTGTACAAGCCTCACAAATCTGGATCAATTTTCAAGAAGCCGAGGATTGAAATTTCTTCTGACGATGAAGAGTTCTTTGTTGTCCCTGATCTTGGTTAATTGATGGTAAGAAGATTGGTGTGTACCTTAAGTTAGTATGAGAGGTAAAGTGTAAGACTAGCGATATTCATGTACTTGCCAGTATATGCAAATGTGTCTAGAACTTTTAGATTTCCTTACAGTTATGAAAAGGTTGGCGTGTTTTTATCAAGAAATTCACTCCGTGTTCCCTGTGATATAGTTACTTTTTTTTCCCTCTCTGGCTCTCTGTTGTGAAGGTTGTCTAAGTGAGCGAACAAACATTTTAATATTTTTTTTAAAAACGAGAGATGATAATTATTCTCTTATGGTTTATACGAATTGAGAAAAAAAATACTCTTTTTAAAGACTTGGGGGAGGCCTGAAATAGCTTTGTGGTAGTTGACAAGCTTCGACTTCCTACTGAAGTTCATGCGGGGAATAAACGATTTTCAACGGTTCTTCTAGAGACGAGTTAACGGTCAGATTTGAGTGCAGAAAAAATGAATATGCCAGATGAAAACACTGTTTCACATGTAACACATTATTTCGGTATGTAGAGCCTATCTGGTATAGATAGCAGTAAAGCGTGATATTTTTACGAAAGAAGTGTGAATTTCAAGTTTTGGAGCTACGTTTGGAGCTACGTTTGGAGAGAGATTTCAAATTTATTTTCTGATTTTTTATAAATGTGTGTTATAATTTGTAAGTCTATAAGCAATGAATATAAAAATAATGTATATATGACCACCCCAATATTTCCAACATTTCTCATTTATATTCTATGATAGAGTATAACCGTCAGAAATTGAGGGTCTGACCTCACTCTGATTTGAAGGCTAAACTACGGTCACCAATTCAGTTAAATGAAGCGGGGTGGGGAAAAAACAAAGCACTTTAGCTTTAGCTTTTGAGTTTTGAGTTTTAACATCTAAGAATATCATTAGAACTAGGTATTCAATTGCGCTACACGCGAGACACAAACTAAGGGTCCGTTTGGCAAATCAAGAAATAGCGCTAGAAGAGTGTAATTCGGATAGCAAATCAAGAATAGAATAGTGTGATTTTGAAAGAGTGATAGAAGAGTGTTATTCTTGACTATTCGGAAAAGTAAAATTATTGTTTGGTAAAAGATTAGTTGGTATAGCAAATGAAAGATTGTATAAAAAATTATGTTGTGATGAAAAGTCCAAAATACCCCAATATAATATTTATGTTTTTTTAACCATTATTTGCTCATATGGTGATCGATTGTAGCGGTAGTAACATTTATGTTGTCATTTTTAAATTATTTGTTAATCTTTTCTATAAATTATTTTTCTTCTTTTTTTATATAATTGTTTTTTATTTTGTCCATCAAAAAATTCTAGCAACATTCTTGTGACGTAATTATATAATATTTTTATTCTAACATTTCAATGTTTCATTATTTATACAGTCATGTGATTCTTGGCATTTCAGGGTCTTTGCTCACTGCTCTTACTTCATTGTGGTATGTGCCAGTGTATCAGTACCAAACTGTATCAGTCTATTTCCCTCAACCTGTAAAGTGCATCATGTCAGTACTAAAATTTTAAGATGTGCGCGCTTATCAAGTGTTGCAAATTTTTTCAGGATGTGTGCCTTCCATTTTGACTGTGCCAGCAAGATTCAATTATTCATTATTCTCAAAGCAGCAGAGTCCAATTAACATTTCTTTATAATTCAAATCGTATGATTTTTTTGCTGCAACACCGTCTTATTATCTCTTAAGAAGTTATCGCACAACACAACTAATAAAACAACAACAATTCAGGTTCGTGACAATATCAGTTCTAATAACAACAATCTCGGACAATTCAGGGTTATATCTTAGTTGAAAAACACCATTAAATCTTTTTCTTTGAAAATTATTACCAAGATTAATTAGTGTATCTCTTTCTTTGATAATATCTACTAAAATTCTTATAATCAGTTCGCACATTTCTAGGATTATATCTTGGTTAAAAAGCATCATTAAACTTTTTTCGTTTGAAAATTATTATCAAATTTCTTATTATTATGTAGAACATGAAATCTATCATACCTATCATTAACAAAAAGCTTTGGTGGTTGAGCTATATGTTAGTTTGTAATCCTATAATCATTTCTAACTATAGTTTGTTTACCATCTTTCTAGAATTAGATTTAGTGAACTTGATTTTCTTAATGTATCTCTTGTTATATATATGCATGATTTTTAGCTTGAATAGGTTTGTCATTTGGCTTAGGTTGCTTTTCAATTTTAGAATGTTGTTCATTTACAAATCCAATACTGGTTTTGTCATGTGGACCTTGGCCAATATACATCTTGTCCTAGTCAATTTTAGTGTCATGGTTTGATGCCTTAACAAAATTAACAAATTTAGAAGTCCAATTATGTGCTTCTTTTAATTCTTTTATTTATCTAAATTGACTTTGGTCTCAAGGTCTTTAACTCTAGTTTCTAGCAATTCAATCTTAGATTTAAGATCATTGATCATAGCATCTTTAACATCTATAGACTTTTTGCACTCATCGAATAACGTCTTAAGATCAGTCACA
Source organism: Eleocharis quinqueflora (assembly GCA_964058865.1). Classification (NCBI taxonomy): domain Eukaryota; kingdom Viridiplantae; phylum Streptophyta; class Magnoliopsida; order Poales; family Cyperaceae; genus Eleocharis; species Eleocharis quinqueflora. The sequence goes on along the minus strand of CAXKVX010003380.1, from coordinate 3,719 downwards.
TTAAAAGATAAAAACACCCACAACAATTACTTGCTCTTAAGAGCTCTCATTTAAAGCTAATGTATTGGCTTGGCTAGGAGCCTCCATAACTTGAGCACTTGTAGTCTTCCTTTTCTTGAGCTATCTTGTCTTTTGCACATGCACCTTCTTTTGCAAAACTTCTTGAGGCCTCCTCCTTGGCAAGTGTTTCTTCTATTTCTTTTGTGTATGTTTCATCATTTCATTTCTTGTTAGATGATGAAGAAACTATGATTGTCTTTTCTTAGAAGTATTTATCATTGATTCTAGTGAAGACTTGAATTACTTCTTCATCCAAATCTTTTTTTGCTTTGCTTTCTAAATTTTTCTCTTTTGTGATGAGGTCCTCTTTTTCAATATGGTTGTAGCTTCATCTTTATGAATCACTACACATAGATCACTCTTGTTTGCACTAGTATAATTGTTAAATACATTATCAAGAATATGTCATATTTCATATACAATGTTAGAATCAATAAGAATATGACCAATTGACTCTTCTATAAAATTTATATGAAGTGAGAAGCATAAATATTGTCTAGTCCTAGATGATGAATCTTTAGTGGCATAAAAGACTTTTTTTGTCAAGAATGTATAAAAGATCATTTCTCTCTAAGTATTTTTGCATTGTATTTTTCCAAGATTGAAAATTATCATTTTGCATAAGCTTAGAGATTTCAACCATACTCATGTCAAGACTCATGTTGGTCAAATTAGCTATGTATAAACCTTTGTGCTCTGATCCTAATTGTTAGAATGGAGCTCTATGGTCAAGTGTTAGTGCGTAAGCATTTTTAACAATTATAATTCAAACTTTTGGACCTTAATCACTTAGTTGAAATCGCAAGCAAGCAAGTACTAATAACAATTGAGCAAATCAAACAATAAAGTGCAAAGATAGTAAAAAGAGAAAGTATAGAGCTAGAGAGATCAAAAGAACACAAGAACACGCTATGTAACATGGTTCGACCTACAAACAAATTAGGCCTATATCTACGGGACTATTGGAACTAAAACTTTCTTTCAAGACTGATTTCACTAGATCACAAGTGTTCTTACAATTACAGAACATATCTTTGTTTTCTTCTCAACAAGACAACCAAACTTAGATTCCTAAACCTATGCAAGAGGTTACACTATACTACAATGTAAACGTGTCTGATTGACAACACAGTCAAGAACGGGGATGAACTACTTGACTATACAATATAGTTCACCAAACAAAATCAACAACTAAGTGTTCTAGGATCGACAATTAGAAAAATTGGATATCTTATCTCTCTCTAGATCAGGAAGCTGAAAGAGAAAGCTATTATGCTCTTTATGGTGCTCAATTATGTGCTTGAAAACTTAGAGAGGGCTTTCTTAATGCTTCTGGTCCGAATCTCCAAGGTATATATAGACAGAACACATCTTGAAGTCTTGAAATCTTGAAATGCTACCTCTTGCGTTACAGAAACAGACAACCTGCTACATAATCCGTTATGACGGGTTGACACCTTTCCAGTTTTACCCTTGTTTGCTTCTCTGACTGACTTCTGGGCCCTTCTCCTTTAGAAACATGTTGTGACGGGTTGGCCGTGCGTTACGATAACGCAAGCCTCAATGAGGCTCTATTTTGCTCAAAAAATAGCCCTTCTGTTACAACAACTATTGTAACCTGTTATGACTGGTTCTCAATCTGTTATATCATTTTTTAACCCGTTATAATGGGTTGGTAACAATTTGGAATTTCCAAGAAAATGTATTTCTTCAAACAGCCATAACTTTTGACTCTTAACTACGATTTCAGTGTTTTTTGAAGCGTTGGAAAGATCTCGACAAGCTCTTCATTTATTCTCGAAGCATCCCCTACAAAATCTTAATAGAAAAATAATTAAATTCAAGTTTGTTTGCAAAGCAACAAACCAAAGAAAATGTTTTAAGTCAATAATTATTACTTGAATTAATTCACTATTGCAACTTTATGAAGTTTGTATTCAAAATTGACTCAATTGATATTAGTGCTTCCTTTAGTTAATATCACAATCTATTGGATAAATATCAGTTCGGAAAATATACATAGTAATATTAATTATTAATACTCCACTTAACTGGTATAAGAACTTCGATGAATTTCATCACTTAAATTGAGCATCCACATTCTTAATGCAGACACACATAAGTAAAAATTTATAATGCAGTATACAACTATTACTACTCGATTCAATTGGTATCAACACCTACTTCAGTGAATATAAGCATTTAATCTGTGAAATTCAATATATAACTATTACTACTTAATTCAATTGGTATGAACACCTACTTCCGTGAATATAAGCACTTAATCAATGAGCACTTGTCTATTTTGATGTTATCACATATATGTTTTAGTGTTCACATGTCTTTTTCGATATTACCACCCATATGTTTTACTATTACCACCTGCCTGTTTTGATATTATCACATGTTTGTTTTACTGTTACCGCCTCTATGTTTTGATATTGCCACATGTATATTTTGATACTAGCACATGTATGTTTTATTGTTATCACCTGTATGTTTTGATATTACCACCTGAATATATCACTAAATATTATTATTTGAATGAATTCACTAATATGACTTTATGAACTTGGTGTTAGACTAGATTGGTATTAGCGTTTTTTGTATTATGGTGTTCAACAACTAAATTGAGTGTCAAGTTCATCTGAATGCGGACTTAAAAGTTGAAAATTTGATAATTGATTAACTATTACCACTGAATTCAATTGATATTAGCACTTCTTTTATTAACTATCAGCACTTCAATTCGCGCCTTCCAGTTTGAAAATGTGAAACGCGTCGTTCAGTCTGCTTCTGTCATGTCATAACTAACTCGGTCGACCATATTCAGTTGAGAGATTTGATAGGAGTATTCTACTTAGGGGGACAATTATTAGATCCCTTGATTTTATTGGCATTTCTTTGTAAATGATTATGTGATCTATTCTTCTAGAGATTTTTATTCCGAAAAAAATGTAGCAGGTAATTGGCCTTTTTTTCACGAGTAAAAAGTAGATATATCTCGAAAAGAAATAATGATTTGAGCTTTCAATATCTAAAAACATTACTTTGCCAATTCTCACTGTTAGAAGGAATAATAAACCAAATAGCAAAGTCTATAGAACAAGAAATAAAAAAGGAAAAGAACGACTAACATCACGCGCCGACTCTAAGAAAAGAGCAAAATCGACAAAGAAATCAGAATGAAAAAAATCTAGGCAGGAGAGATCGCGCTGTCGACCTCTCCTCGTCTCTCTTTGTACTCTCTCTCCTTCTTCTCTTTTCTCTACCTCATTTTCTCTTTTTTTGTCACCATCAAAATCGAGAGAGAATCGTTGTCGAAAAAGAGAAAGGACAGAATCGCTCAACAGATTCTTCTAGTGGTCGTCTCTCGCTCCGACTCGGCCTCACTTCCTCTCAAAACTCTCTACTATGAAGAAAAGGAGAGAAATCACACCGCAATTTTCTTCCAGTAGCCATCTCTCGTTCCGGCTCAACCTCTCCCTCCACCTCTTTTTTCCTCCCATTCTCCCTTCTTATCGGCTTCACCCCATCATTTCTCGTTAATGGTGAGCAACGACGGTGGTATCGAGCTCCAACTCGTCGTGGAGACGGCCGTGCGGAGAAAATAGAGACTCTAACCCTAACCGGAGGAGATTCGTGACCTACAACGCCCA
>CAXKVX010003379.1:0-42804 GCA_964058865.1 Eleocharis quinqueflora | reverse complement strand
CAGACGAAATATAAGCGAAAAAGCACCTACTACTATTGAGAGAAACAGGCTCAGATGTGAGAAATGATTCATGAATGACAACACTAGTATAGTCCTCTGGGTCACGAAATATGTAATCAGATTGCTCATCAAGACTCTCGGATAAGTAAAAGCATCCCAACCCTTTATTTTTTGCTTCAACCTGCAAATAACAAGAATCTCTGCTTCACCTAAAACATGATTATTTTGCAGAAATAAAACTGTAACCAGTTCATTGAACCCATTTACTATATATTTAATATGAGATTTAGCGTCTTACAAATGAACGATGGAACCTAGCAGTCATGAGGTCATAGTACTCCTTTTCTAGTATATTTCCATAGTTGGCATTATTTTTCGGAGTTGCCCATAAATCGATAGCTGGATTGTCCTCCACTTCTTCAACATTATACCAGTACCTACCAGCCAACCACAGAGGCACAACCACGGCAGCAACATTGTCCATGGTACCTCTCTCAAGGGCATGAGTCAATAGTAATTCAGCCAGATTAGTTGATGAGATACCTTCTTGTATCATATCAAGTCTAACTTTCTCTTGAAATAATATATCACATGCATCTTGCGTGGTCAACTTTTCAAGGACTCCGTCAGAGGTAGAAACCACAAAAGTATCATTGCCTGAAATAGGCTGCCAACCTACCACCTGAGGTGTTGATATGACACCAAACCTAGAAAAGTAATACAAATTATCACAAGCAATTTAAGTTTCACTTGTGAAGTGCCAAGTAGAAACAGAAAATGTCAAAAAGACTGAAAATTTGAATGCACTTGACGTTCCGCAGGACAACAGTAGATAGTACAGCTGCAAGATGGTCCGTACAAAATGAACATACTGTGAATTGCCTTTTCCTATGAAATAAATGCAACATAGCATATTACTTGATTTGGTTGATGGTGAAAATTTAAAAATGATACTGTAAAATGATGACAAGATGATGTAAGGTTTATATACAACACATATTTTGTCACGTTAGCAAGTAGGACCCAATAAGTCTTGATTCACAGCTACTGTTGAGTTAGCTCCTAGTTACCAAATAACATGATTTAAAACATTTACATAGCTATTAGCTACAGATCATTTAAACAGGCGATAGTCCAGCTGGTTTCCATTAAACATTGACAACTCTGCCCCGACCCTACTAAATGTTATCTTCTTTATACTGAGTACAAATTGGGAACTAAAATCAGACTAAACCAACTTTAGAGTTTAGATTACGGGTTCCAATTGTCAAAAACTTGCTAAGCGAAAAAGGTTAGACAGCTAACTAATTTTAACACTAGGTATTTTTGCAGAACTCCAAAATAGTGGATGTCGATTGAAAATATTGAAATGTTGCAATACTGAAAATTGTTTGTATAAATTTGTATAAGGTGCAAATGAAATAAATCTAGTTAAGAAGAAGATTAACTGCTTATAGGAAACATCACCAATAGCCCTGGAGACCGCCAGCTCGCCGTTGACCCGGACAACACCAGCCCACTCTGTGACAAACCCACCAGCAGCCTCAACCCGTCTTCTTTCGTCCTCTCTGTCAGGATGATGGTCAAAGGTCAACTCTTTGACATGAGATCTAGACTCTATCTCAGCACTGTTGTATGCAGTTCCGCTATCTGAAGAGCGCATGCGTCGTCTCTTAATTCTGTTCCTCCTTTCAAGCGCCATCCGTTTTTCAGCTGTGTAGACAAATGGTTAAATGAGATTCCTTTTTCATATTAAACATAAACATTGCCTCAGTGAAGAAAATTCTACAAAAATAAAAATAAAAATAAAAATTCTAATCTACTTGCAGACGACTGATCCTGTATATGAATAGGGATAAAATCATAAAAACAACATATAGCTGAAGTCTTGAAAAGTATGTTGAAAAAGGAAGAATAAAATTTAACCATAATTTTCCTGAGGCATGCAGTTAGGACTTAGGAGCAATGGCATGAAGAAGACGAAATTACCCTCATTCACCTTTCGGCAGCAAAAAAACAGTTTGATAGGTAATAAGCAGGAAACTCAGGTTCCCATGGAACTAGCTTTATTTAGGAGGGGGGAGAGAGAGAGAGAGATGAATCTACTTCTTTGTTTGAAGTTTTGTTTACTTGGGAACCAACCAAACTAGGATTGTCAATGTTAAAAAAAAAATCTATGTAGTAAAGCCCTTCGTTTCATTTAACAGATCTCACAAATCTCTGCGATAAAATAGTTCTAAGAAAAGAAAAAAGAGACCTTTATCATAATCTTCTGAGCACATAAATGCCTTTGAGTCGCCTACATTGACAGCTAGAATCTGACCATCAGCTATAAGTACTACAGCAGCCGTTGAACCAGACTCGATATCACTCAACAAAGCCTCCTGCATTAATTAAACAATGAATGGTACATGTGTAAAATTTGGAGAGCATACCAAATAAATAAGGCTCCAACAGTTTTAAAAGTCAAAGCACTCGCTTACCTTAGAAAATGTTGAGTCAATATCATGAATTGCTCTCAACAAAGATTCCTTTAGAATCTCCATGTGAAATGAAACATCAAATAAATTTGTTGACAAAAGTCCATCCATCCTGTAAATCATTACCAATTCTTTAATAAAAAAAGATAGAGCACTGTCATGTGTACATGTCAATGAATGTGTGCAATCATCAAATGAGTACAGACCTCTTATTTTCTTCTGCCTTGATTGAATGCAATGTTCAGATTATATTTTGTGTAGATTTTTATTTTTCATATTGCAGCTTTTCTAGTAGGTTATGGTGATTACTCGGTTTTTTTTTAATAAAAGCACTTGAACAAAATTAGAGAGCAAATACTGAGATACCAAACACTTGTCATAGACAGTAAAACTTATATCTAAAAGGTAGAATGAATTTTGCACCTTTTGTTGTCTATATATCCATATTTCTGCAAATGATGAAGAAGTTCCTCGTCTTTAAACATCAACCTTCCATTCAATTTCCCAAGGGCAACAGAATACAGGTCATCCAGTTGAAAATACATGTGCAACAAAAAATATTCCAGCAATAGCTTGGATGCCATTTCACTTGCCTCAGCTCCGTTATGCCCATCAAATACTGCTACTATTCCCACATCGACCTCCTTTATTCTCATTTTTCCTGAAATTAAATAAGGGAAAATTGGGTACATACCCATCAAAACTTGGCCAATTGGATATTTACCCATCTAAATATTATAATTGAATATTTACCCATAAAAATCTAATTACTTTGGATATATCCCATAAGTTTTTGAATCTCAATTAAATTTACATTTTTATTCATAAAAATTTTAGTGGACGATAATACCATTCTCCTTCCCCAACTCCACCAATAACATGTACTGAATAAACTGTTCTTCGCTTTCCCGCATACTGATAAAATCAAAGATCAGAAACATTTTATAACGCAGGTTAGGCAAGGTTCTTAATTCTCTCTCCATCATTATGTATTGTTACGAGCTCCTATTATAACTAATGGACATTTACAAGTTGATACGTTTAAACATATGTCGTTGTGTTATTTATACCGGTGGAAGTGGAGTTAGCTGGAACTTGTATTTATTGCCAAGTGAAACTCCCTTTATAAGCTCCATTTTTTATCAATAATATCACTCTAAATATCAAAATGTTGCCTGTTTGAATTTAAAATTGTTACAGAAAAATTGATAGAACTGATACAGAATTATATATCGTCCACACTAAAATATTTAAATAACAGTTCGCAATCAGTAATGTTAACTCTCAGTCTAAACTACAGCATATGGTAATGCACTGTGGATATATGAGAGCATTATTTATAGTGGGTTATGTCAATAATTAATTCTCTAATATTTGCTTAGATTATAAGTTAATATAAAGTCGTAAGATGAGTCTTGATATACAAAAGATCAATAGCAGTACAGTGTTGGCCACTGTTGACTCGAATTGAAAGGATATAGTGGAGACAATTAATTCGATTTTACTGATTTTCTTACACATTACGAGCCCTTTGTATGTTTTGAATTGCTCACACGACATCGATGAAGCATTGAACTTGTTTTATATGATTTGACAAATGTTTAATGAAGCATAATTGATGGACCAGCATATCAATACTTGTTTTATATGATTTGACAAATGTTTAATGAAGCGTTGAAACAAAACTACCTTATGGTTTTTAAGGTGAGCACATTTCAATCAATGGTTTCATTTGTGTCTAAGGTAGTATGTTTCCGCCAAGGTGGACTGCCGCCGATATCTTTTTGCATGTTCTAGTTTGTAATTAATTTATTGCTTCATTCTCGCTCTTTTTATCATTTATTTTTTGAAACTAGCAACACAATGCAGTATGTTCCTCGTTAATTTAAAATATATCTTGTTCTATTTTAATACTAGTCCCTCGTCGATGAGTTATCAACACGATAACACTGTTTTAATATCAATCCCAAATATCCAATTGTCCAAGTTTTTATGTTACATACCCACTTTTCCCATTAAATAAAGGTGTACCACGACACTAAATTATTAGATAACATCTTTTAAAATGATAGTTTCAGCTTCCTGCTCCTTTTGAGAAAAGGCCGACCAAACAAGGGAAGTGTTATCAATTTCAAAGAAAGAACTCACTCCAATCCAAAAGAAATAAAGGTCTTTTGGAGGATCTTTTCCAACATATGGCACGTACAAAGATAACCTAGATTAATAGATATTATACATCATATAGTACAGATGTGAAGAACTGGTACAAGACAGGTATCATACTGCTTGATGATAACAGTGGTTATGTTGATTGTGTACTGATGAATTACCAATGCGAGTATTCAAGTCTGAAACAGTAACTGGTGACCAGTTGCCAGTAAAGTTTAGATCAATCAGCACTCACCAGTAATAAACCAATGTGATCGACTAAACAATGATAAACCACGATCTATTGTCATATCAATCGCAAAATAACTTGCTCTGAAGCAATAATAACAAAACAGTTTACAAAATAGAAAAAGCGAATTCAAGCAGGTATAGCTCGAACCTCCATCCTGATCAAAGGTGAGAAAAGGAATACGGAGGCTGAGATCACATACAGCACGGTCCTCTTGAGATCGCCTCCTTCCCTGATTAACCGCCAGATGACATCCTTCCGAGGATCGCCGGAAACGAGCAGGGGAGGGGTGGAGAGTCCAGCGAGGGCACTTGGGGGACTGGAACACGGCAGGAGCGCCGCCTTCTCTGTACACAGCGACGCAATTGGGGGACTCGGCGGAGACGAGGAGAAGCAAGGGGAAGAGAAGAGAAAGTGAGAGCAGTGAGAGGAGAGGAGAAGGCATCCAAAGTGGAAATGGAGTAAGTGTTTGTCTGAGTGAGGCGAGGAGGAGAGAGATTGTTGATCGTGGCGCACTCGAGCGGCGGTGGAGGCGGCGGAGAAATCCTCCCTGCGCACGTCGCCCGGTGCGGTGTTTGATGAGGCGTGGTTTTGTAAGACATAAACCGGCGCTCGAGAGGCGCGAACGCGCAGAAGACGGCCTATTGCACGGGGAACCAACTTTATTATGTGTTTATTATTCTACACTTGAGATGCTTTATTATGTGTTTGTTATAACAGTTATTAAGCAATTATTTCACGAAAATATTTGAGATGTTTTATTATGTGTTTGTTATATCTCTGCTACATTACTAAGCATGTCTGACTCTGTAACGGTTCGGATTTTCCCTTCAAAATTCGGACTTAAAAACAACCGTAGGATGGAGTCCTATTATTTCATTTACAGCATTATTCTGAAGTCAGCGTGTAGAAGTTCGAAATGTTCAATTTTCTGCCGTCTTTAATCGTTTCACGATTTTTCTTTTCACGCTCTCGTCACATAAAATCGAAAAAATCGCTGGATCGATCCTATCTCTTCCATTCTCCACCGCTCTCTCTCTCTATCGCTCCGTCTCAATTGAGATCAACAAACCTAGATTCCTATGTCGCTCCGACGCCAACTTTTTTTATGAAACCTAAACCGTCGCTCCCAAAACCTGTCTTCTTCGTCTCTCCATGCTGCCGCGCGTACTCACCAATTCTCTAGAATTTCTCGAATTAACCCAACTATTCGTTTCCGAGAGGAAGATTTCCTTGACATAGTCTACTACACTTAAAGAAATACAAAAGAAACTTTCTGGGAGTAAGGCTCGCAATCGACGAATTAGGGGCACCTAATCCTTCTTTCCTCGCGTTAATCCTCGCCTAATAAAAATTTGTGTGAGCTTTTTCTCTCCTTTACTTTTCAAACAATTGTCTATTTCACCTCCGATTGATTCTATCTTGATTGTCATTATTTGGTAACTGTGCTGGAGATCAGATTAGGAAGAACGATTGATTTAGTGACTGGTTCAGTGATTAGAGAGTTTCTAGGCAAAATTGGGATCGGTATGAATTTCTTAACCAAACTATTGGGAAATCATGCAGTACTTTCTCATAATAAGGGCAAGAATGAAGAATTAAGAGACTCAGATCAAACCAGATCTAAACACCGCATATTCACAGGGATCCAAATAAACTTAAATCAAGAACAAATATTTGTAAAACTGTGCACAGTAGCATATTAAGTTTTGCTACTATTATATCCAACTAAATTGAACTGCTTGTGTTATGTCAATTTGTTTATAGGTTCTTGCCGAGACACTGTATCTATATGCTTTATTGTCATGTCTAATCATATAATTGCCTTATATCCTATTAAATTGTTTAGATCCGCATGGGGAAATGCTGTAACTGGCTAACTGTTAGCATTTAGTTTACACTAATTCCTGATGTTCTTGCTTCAGTTTTTCCCGTTATCTTATGGGATCAATATTTCATTTCAAACTTTGCAGATAGATTATCTTTAGAAAGGTTGGAATCTGTTTAATTATCTCATTGATATGATAATTGACAATTTGTTTGATGAGCCATGGTAGATCATGCTCATGAGGTGCAATGATATTTTTCTCTTTTCTCTTGTAAGAGCATCTCCATCCCTGAAACTTTTGAAGTTTCTAATATGACGTGGCAGTTTCTAAATGAGTTTTAGAGATGTAGATGAGTTTCTTATTCAGAAATTTTGCTCAAGAGTTTCTTATTTAGCAACTATGCTTTAGAGTTTATAAACTGTGACGTGGCTTACTCATTGGCTAAAATTGATCCATCTCTCATGATATTGATAATATTTGCTGACGTGGCAATTTAGAAACTCTAATTTTTCAGTTTTAGGGATGTAGAGTTTAGAAACTAAAAAAAAATTAAATTTCTAAAATTAATGTGACAATAATTTAGAAACTCCAAAAGTTTCACAAATGAAGATGCTCTAAGGTTGCTCGATTTGAGACGAAAGTAGTGGCAAGAACTATGGCGTTCTGTGAAAGTCAAATAAGTGGCCGACTTACAGGAGGTGCTTTGATGTATAGTGCTAGCTGAGTGTTTTTACAAGGATTGATGGGATGTTGGCAGTAACAAAGCAGCCGTCTATAAAAAAATGAAACTATTAATGTGTTCTAGGTTAATTTCTCTTTTATTGATTTTTTAATTGATTATTGTGTATCTTTTTTCCTTTGTTCCCAAGTTGAATACAAACTAAATTCTTTTTGTTTGTTTTTGGAGATTATCGGACAATTAATTTTTCATCGATATTGTATTGTGACTTATTTATAATTTTTTTATACATAACATAAATTCAACGCAACGCACGGGCACGATACTAGTATATATATATAGAACTGGGCTATGGTGCTTGATCAAGCACCAAGGAATCGGTGCTTGATCATCAAATCTCACAAACGGACCGTTAAAATTTCGATTTATCATGCTCAATAATTTCTTTGTATCAAAATCTTGTGGGATACCAAAATTTTCTATTTTTTGAATTTTGTAAGTATTTGTTTTGGATTTTTGAAAGTGACCAATTTGATGTATAAGCCTTGATTATTTTTATTACTATTTTTTAGTCATTTTCAAAAATCCAAAATAAATACTTACAAGATTCAAAAAATAGAAAATTTTGGTATCCCATAAGATTTTGATACAAAGAAATTATTGAGCGTGATAAATTGAAATTTTAACGGTCCGTTTGTGAGATTTGATGATCAAGCACCGATCCCTTGGTGATTGATCAAGCACCATAGCCCAGTTCTATATATATATATATATATATATGTTGTGAATTATCACTAGATATTGCGGACGCGCTCCTGCGATTCAAGCTTGGCGAAAGAATAAAACTTAAGTTGCAGTGCTATTGCCTCTATTATTACTTTTACATTGCCTATCTGACTCTTCTTAATGAATTTCACTTTATGTTTTCGACTATTAATTCCAGATTTTACTTTTTTATTGTGTAGGACGATCTTATTTGATATAGTTATTTGTGAAAGTATTTTACGATTAAGAAAAAATTGTTTCTTATAAAGATTATAGATAAACTTACAATAACTATTAAATATTTGGTTTTCACGAATTACTGCATTTATTCTAGTGATCCACAAACGACGAAGATATCACTTTTTCCTGCCTCTGTCTTGATGAAAATTCTACGTCATTCTAATTCAAAATAGAAACCATAGACCGGCTGCTGTTTACAAACATAGAATTGATGGGGAAATTTTTGCAGAAGAAATGATAACAAAAATATTGGCAACAATATTAGATCCCAATATAACTACAGAGAGTTCACTTTTTGGTGGAATTTTATGGATCCATGGAAAGATCACCAACACGAAGCATTATCTGGCTTGACAGCATGTCTTGCGTTCAAATCTCAAAAATAGCAGCGACTTTGAGCACTACCCATCATATTAATTATTTCTCCACTCTCTACCACATCAACAGCTTCAGAAAACTCTTAAGTCGCCTTTTGATAACTAAAAAAATATCATCAATTGAATGATTCTATTTTCAAATTGAGAAAATAATCCACTGTAATTAAAGGGGAAAAAAATCAAGAACTTAAAATGTATGTCATGAACTTGAAACCAGTTAAAATTTTAAATTACAATCAGTAATTTAGCTGTAATTATTCAGCTAACTCCAATCATTTTGTACTTAGCAAGATACACATGTGGGAGTAAATAAATCAGAAACTTAGTAAAGCAACGAATTTTGAACTTCATTATGTGTAGTAACTATAAATATTAAATGGTTCTTATAAAATGCAAATAAAATAGTTCTTATAAAATGCTTCAATTAAGTGGCATGACCAAATCAGTTACAGTTAATGGTGTTCATAGAATATCAAATTGTTGAAAAATACATAAAATTGCAAAGAGGAATTGGTAAATCAACTCAAATGTCGTACTTGTTTATTGATTGATTCCGAAATCCCATATCAAACCAAAATAGAAAAAAAAGATTCTGATCATTCTGACCTAGGAAGAAACGTTGGTGTATTATTTCGGAGCCTGACAACAGAGATGACACCAGCAAGCTCCAGCATCATTGCTTTTCTTTGCACTCTTTTCATTGCCATTGAGTGGCAAGAGTTCCAGCTTCCCTTCTTGTAACACACCTGAGAGAAAAAAAGATGGGACATGTAAGCCTTGTACATATCTAACATATGGAACTCTGCACTTTGTGCACACTAATTAAATATATTTATATATGAAATATAATACCAAACTTTCCTCTAAAAGATAGAGCAGAATCGGAAAGCCTCCAAACATGTGCTCAGATCAACGATTCTCAATCAAAATAGCCACTGGTGTCGTGCTAATCCGGCACGCTGCATCTTTGAGGAGCGTGAGGCCAGGCATTCATTCAGCTTGAGGTATCACATTCACTTAAATAGGACAGCATGCTGCTTCGCGAATTTTGTATATATTCAAATAAAACTATCTCAAATAGGCTCTCCAACATCTACAAAAGCACATTAAATTAACACACAGAGATGCCAAATGCAAAATAAAAATCATCGAATACGTACATGAACACAAAAAGAATAAAATGGTAAACATCAAACCTTCAAATCTTTAATGAACTTGCCAAGACTCAAAGTGCAACCCGACCCCTTAAAATAGGAACATTTTCTGACATAATCAAGTAGCAACTATTCATAGTTTGTTTATTAAAGCACGTAAACATATTAGGCAGTCATTGGATACTCTTATTTATTCAAATGTAATCGAAGTCTTTATAGATTTGATGCAATATCAGTATGACAACAAATGGCAAAATGATGTCCTTAATGATCATTAATCATCCTCATAAATTGCTATTTCTTTATCTATAGCACTTCAATTGCATCCTTGCAAACAATCCACCATGCATGTTTGTACACACTGATGTGTGTATTTCACACATATATTCTTTAGGGTAAAACCGGGTCTTTTGGTATAAACTTGAGCCTTATTGGTCCAAATAACTACAATAAAGGGGCATATTGTTGCAATTGTCGTGTTGTACCTATATCTCGACTTGCAGGTTCATTTCCTTGACGTTTGGTGCACTTTTATGCCTTTTCTGGTATGTGTTGTCTAACCTTATCTGAATGGGGAAACCTTACCTTGGTGAAACTTACCAACACACACCAATTGAGTGGAACAATGAGTGAAATGTGAGATCCACTAAATGCCTAAGGCACAAATCATTGGAGAGATGTGAGATTCCACATATATGTGCACTGATACACATTTTCACCCACCTTAAATGATATATCTAAGTTCCACAGAAAGGCATAGCCGTGTGTGTCATAAGACGCGGCCCCGGTGTCGTCCATTCCGACCGGGAATAATTAGAATGGACGGGGTTCGGCTCCTGTCCCTTACAGGATCCATTGGGTCACAAGGGAACCCTGCCTTAGTTGCTAAACCCTTAGTGTTTGGTGTTATATCCAAGAAAAAAAGCACCGCATGCCCTAAGATGAGTTCACCTCGTGTGATCTTGGAGGGATTAGAACAAAGGACTACTCGTTGTGCCTGGCGCTTGCGTCAAAACAATGAAAATGGTGAAACTTACCTTACACACACCAAACACCAATTGAGAGTGATCTTGAGAGCTAAGTGAGTCTACCAAAGCACTCAAAGTGCATAGAGGAGTGACTTGTGAGAGTCCACAAAGACACGTACACATCCACTTATCACTTCCAATCATCAAGAGTAGGTAGATTCCACATATGGCTAGTTGCGAAGGGCCGGAAAGGTCGCAACCAGGGTTTAGTTCATCTAACCCGGCAAAACAACTGATGAACATGGTTACGGGACTGTCCTAGGTGTTCCCAAACAGTCGTCCCTTGGTTTGGATAGTTGGCCAAGTAAAACAACAATTACCGAAGGAGGCAAAGTGCTTTGGGAGATGAACGACATGTGTAGCTGAGTTCTCTGGGCATAATTAAGCATTAATAGACCCTTTCATGCATGCACAGAGACTTAGAGCAAGATAGCACTTGATTCAGGCCAGAAACAGCTTTCCTGCGTCCCAGAGGTGATCCCAGCGGCCCAGTTGGCATGCCCTGCGACCCAGTTGATGATCCCTGCGGCCTGGACACCTGCAGGCCAATTTAGAAGATGTTTGCTGAGCCAGATGAAATCCCTGCGGCCCAGAAGTGTCCCCTACGGCCCTGTAGACATGGCCTGCGACCTGGAGACTTGCCTGCCACCTTGGGAGATGTTTGCTGGGCCAGAGAAGTTCCCTGCGGCCCGTTCATGCCACATGCGGCCCCGCAGGGACAGATATGGAAGGTCCCAGCCTCAGAACCGCCTCAGACCCTATAAAAGGAAGTTATTCCAGAGGTCTTAGGGTTCCACTTTCGACTCTTTGGACGCCGTCTTGAAGCCAACAGACCTGAGAAGGCTGTAGGGCATCATTTGAGGAGGTTTCTTCACGCCTAAGGAGAGATTCAAGGCCGGGAAGCATACCTCGCAGTGGAGTTCTAGTTTTAAGGGTTTTATTTGTATCTTTACTCATGAACTCTCTGTTTTATCTCTTATTTTGTTGTATGAACATGAGTCGTGAGTAGTTATCTAGTTCTTAGGGTAGGATAATGATTGCATGGATGGATTGATGTTTTAACTGAGTTATTTGTGGTGATTTTCATATTGAACTGCTTGATACTTGTCTTTTCCTCTGTTTACTTGCTTGTTGCTTGATTACCCGTAGGTGAAGGCCAAACCTAGTGTGGGTTTTAATATTAAGTAACCATCATTTGAATATTGGAATTGTTTAGGTTGATTTATTTGAGTCCGAGACAGCCCGAGAGGGAATCTCGTGTTCAACCCGAGAGGGTGAACTAACCTTAGAACGCGTTCAATTGATTTTAAGTACTCGAGAGAGACTTAATGGTGTATTTGACTTGCTTGATCTGTTAAACAACCAACAAACGAGAGTTGAGGGAGTTTGAGTTAGTCTTGTGTGTCAAACCACCAATCACAACACATAACAGAGCACAGCAGAGGGTCCTGCCCCCCCTGCAGACCTTACCTGCGGCCCTGTAAGAGGTCTTACAGCCCCGCAGGAACCTCTTACAGACCCGCAGGAACCCAATCCTGAAGTCAATTCAAGTCCTAAACCCTAGGAACCTTTATATTATTGATTATTTGAGTTGTTTACTTGTTTGTTATTGTTTATTTGCTTTGTTTACTTGCTATTTACTTATAATTGATTGTTTGTCACCCAACTCAACTGCAAACCCCCCCCTCCAATTTATACCAAAACACCAAAAAGAGTTACTTGTTTGTTTGAGAAGTCTTAGAATTGAAATTAGAGTCTGGTTTAGAGTTGTTCACCGTCCTTGTGGTTCGACCCTGATCTACGATAGACCGTCGTTTGATGCGACGCTAAATTGGGATTAGGAACTATAAATATTATTTGATAGACAGATCTACGACCCACACAACTCTAGTTCTAGTCCGAACATCAAATTGGCGCCGTTACCGGGGACGGCAGCAATTACTTTGAACCTATTTCTGATTTTGATTCTAGACTCTCTCTTTCTCTTTGTCTTCTTCTCTTCTTGATTTGTTTCAGGAACAAGACTGGACAAGTTTCCTCCTCTCGGTGACTACCACCTGAGGAGCAGACAAGTCCCACCGAAACCCAGGGTCATACCTCAAACACCGGCAGCTTCCTTTTCTTCTGCGCCCCGCAGGAGTCCTTCTCCAGCCAGCAGAACCCATCCTAATTTCCTAGAAATGGCAACGCCTGTTAATCCAGAGCAGATGGCTGAGGCGGCATGCCAAGCTGAGGCAGCTAGGCTAGCAGAAGCAGCAAGGATAGCGGAAGCTCAAAGGCCTGCTAACTTAAACAACAATGGAGGATATGTGCCTCGCACTCTCCGCGACTTTCATGTTCCTCGTGCTGATGACGCGCAAGGACCCATCCTTCTCCCTGCGGTAGCCGGAGATCCACCTAGCTTTGGATCTGGCGTGGTCAACCTCATCCAGCAGAACTGTTTCCATGGGCTGGAGGTTGAGAACCCGCATGACCATCTGAACACCTTCCTTCAGTGCTGTCAAACCGTGAAGTGTGCACAAGCAAATTTAGAATACGTGAAGCTAGCCTTGTTTCCCTTCTCTCTTCGTGATAAGGCTAAGTCTTGGTTTAACCTCATTCCAAAGGGCTCAATTGGTACCTGGGCCCAAATGTCTAATCTCTTTCTCTCAAAGTTTTATCCTGCAAGGAGAACTGCCAAAATTAGGGCACAGATTTCTGCTTTCAAGCAGGATCTAGATGAGTCATTTAGTGACGCTTGGGATAGGTTCAATCAACTGCTTCAGTCTTGCCCACACCACAACTTGACTGAATGGATGATTGTTGATTTTTTCTATAATGGACTAACTTCGCAGAGTCGTGCTTTTGTTGATTATGGTGCAGGTGGTACTATCTTTGAGATGGAACCCCCTGAGGCATTGGAGCTCTTTGACAAGTTAGCCCAGCAGCAGCAGTGGTCGAATCGTGACACGACTCGTGGCACAAACCGTGGTTCTGGAGGATGGTATGAAGTCGATCCGTTGGCCCTCATGCAAGCTAAGATTGATGCATTGGAGGTTAAATTGAACAAGCAGCAAGGGGCAGCCAAGATGGTGCAAGCACATCCCTGTTCTTTGTGTGGTGATGAGTCACACGAGTATGAGACATGTCCTCTTGCGCAGGCTGATGACGGGAGTGCACAAGTCAACTCCCTCAACAATGAGCCTTCGTTCTACCCCAAGCCACCATTCTCTCGTTCCTATGAGAATAATTCTTCCAACAGGCAAGCTTGGAGAGAGAGGCCTGATTCTTTTGGGACATGGAACAGTAATGACCGCACTCGGTTCCCACCACGTGGCCTTCCACAGCAGCAAGGACAAGGAAGTGGCGACAAAAACTACTTCAACAACAACCACTTCCCCAACCAAAACCAAAACCAGAACCGCAATGCTCAACCTTTCAATAACCGAAACCAGTTCTATCAACCCAAGCAAGATGCCATACCGCAACCCGTGACTGACTTTATGCATGAGCAAGGGAAGATGAACCAGATTCTGTTTGAGCAGTTGCAAGCTATGAATGAGAAGCTATCTAGGCTTAACGTTGGGGAGTCAAGTGGAAATGCAAATGGGGCACCCCAACCGAAGTTGCCAAGTCAGCCAACCAACCCTCATGGAGAAGTGAAGGCATTGCACACATTGAGGAGTGGCACAAAGTACCAAGACCCACCAATGCCAGATGATGCAGAACCGGGCATACCAGCAGGCTCACCAGCTGCTCTCAGCCCTGTAACATCCTCTGTCTGCGGCCCAGCAAGAGCCTCCTGCGCCCCTGTAAGAGTTCCCTGCGCCCAGCAGGAGAGCCCTGCGCCCCAGCAGACAGTATTGACAGACAAACCAGAAGGACAGAAAGTTCAACAGCTAGACGAAGCAGACCTTAGTAAGGTGACGGGCAAGCAACCTGAAGCCAAGTCATCTTACAGACCCTCTGTCCCATTTCCCCAAAGGCTTGCCAAGGGGCGTTTAGACGAACAATTCGGTAAATTCATGGAGGTACTTAAGCAACTCACTATCTCAATCCCTTTTACCGACGCCCTTTTGCAGATGCCTTCATATTCTAAGTTCCTGAAGGACATTCTCTCGAACAAAAGGAGCTTAAATGATTGCAAAAGCGTGCAGCTGAACCTTGAGTGCAGCGCAGTGGTAAGTAAGGAACTTCCTCCGAAGCTTGGAGACCCAGGAAAGTTCACCATCCCTTGTACCATTGGTAAAGCAAAAATTAAGAAGGCTCTTTGTGATTTGGGTGCGAGCGTCAGCCTCATGCCCCACACAATCTTCCAGAAGATAGGTGTGGGAGAGCTCAAGCCCACTCGCATGACTTTACAGCTTGCAGATAGCTCGGTGCGCTTGCCAATGGGTATTGTAGAGGATGTGCCCGTTCAGGTGGGCAAGTTCTTTGTTCCTGGAGATTTCGTGGTGATGGAGATGAATGAAGATAAGGATGTGCCAGTCATCTTGGGACGTTCCTTCCTCCGGACAGCAAGAACTATCTTTGACACTTATGAAGGAACCCTCACAATGAGGATCGGGAATGAAAAAGTGCAGTTTCAAGTTGCTAATGCAGTAAAGTACCCCGACAGCCCTGATGATTGCTTTCGAGTGGATGTGATAGATGAATTGGTAGATGACATTAAGTCGGATCTGCTTGAGAAAGCCCAAAATTCACTAAGGTATCATCTTGACTTTCTTTCTAGTGTGCAGGATGAACTGTATGACTTGGATATCTCTCTAGATGACCCTCCTGCGGCCCTGGAGGAGACTCTTGCGGCCCCGCAGGGCTGCCCTGCGCCCCTGGAAGTGTACTCTGCGCCCTGTAAGGAGGCAGCATGTGCAGTTGGTACTTCAGCAATGGAGCCCTCCCTGCCAGAAGCTCCAGCTGACCCCACACCACTGCTTGCGGATGCGAGCAAGCCCGAACTCAAGCCTCTCCCTGCCAACCTAAGGTACGAGTTTCTTGATTCTAACTGGTCTTCTCCGGTGATCGTAAGCTCTCATTTAAACCCTGATGAGACGGCTAAGCTTTTGGAGAAGCTGAGGATTCATAGGGGTGCCATTGGGTACTCAATCAAAGACATCAAGGGACTTAATCCTGCTATCTGTGCACACCGCATTCACTTGGAGGAAGACCACAAACCCTCCGTGCAGCATCAAAGGCGACTTAACCCGATTCTCCAAGAGGTAGTGAAAAAGGAAATTCTTAAATTGCTTGAAGCTAACATTATTTTTCCTATCTCAGATAGCAAATGGGTAAGTCCTATTCATGTAGTACCAAAGAAAGGTGGTGCAACAGTTGTGAAGAATGAAAAAGGTGAGATGGTCCAGATGCGCACCACGACTGGGTGGCGTATGTGCATTGATTACCGCAAGCTGAATGCTGCGACTCGCAAGGACCACTTTCCACTCCCTTTTGTGGATCAGATGTTGGAGCGACTAGCAAGGCACACTCACTTCTGCTACCTTGATGGGTACTCCGGTTTCTTTCAGGTACCCATCCACCCTCAGGATATGGAAAAGACAACGTTCACGTGTCCCTATGGCACATTCGCTTACCGAAGGATGCCGTTTGGCTTATGTAATGCACCTGCTACATTCCAAAGGGCAATGATGGCTATTTTTTCTCATTTTCTTGAAAAAGAGGTTGAAATCTTCATGGATGACTTTTCTGTTTGTGGTTCCTCTTTCGATTCTTGTCTAGCCAATCTTTGTAAGGTTTTGCAGAGATGTGAAGAAGTGAATCTGGTTCTCAACTGGGAGAAGTGTCACTTTATGGTCCAAGAAGGCATTGTGCTTGGGCATAAAGTGACGAGTAAGGGCATTGAAGTCGACAAGGCCAAAGTTGAAGTCATTGAGAAGCTTTGTGCCCCAACTGACGTCAAGGGTGTTCGTAGTTTCCTTGGTCACTGCGGTTTTTACCGCCGTTTCATCAAGGACTTCGCTCGACTAGCTAAACCTTTGACTAATCTTTTAATTAAAGAGAATGACTTTATCTTTTCTGATGAATGTGTGAAAGCTTTTAACAGGTTGAAGGAGGCACTTGTCTCAGCCCCTATCTTGCAACCTCCCGATTGGACACAGCCCTTTGAGATAATGTGCGACGCAAGCGACTATGCAGTTGGTGCTGTCCTGGGGCAGCGTAAGGACAACAAGCCAGTGGCTATTTGCTATGCGAGCAAAGTCCTTGACCCTGCACAAGTCAACTACACCACGACTGAAAAAGAGCTATTAGCGGTGGTGTATGCGCTCGAGAAATTCAGGTCCTATTTGGTTGGTGCCCATATTGTCGTATACACCGACCATGCGGCACTAAGATACCTGATGAGCAAGAAGGAGGCCAAGCCAAGACTATTCCGTTGGATCCTTTCGCTGCAAGAATTTGATATAGAACTAAGGGACAAGCCCGGATCGGAGAACTCTGTTGCGGATCACCTATCTAGATTGCACTGGGAAGGAGAAGCCCAAGACAACCTCGCAATTGATGACTTAATCCCTGGCGAACAGCTCTATTCCCTGTCTTCTGCCAGCAGTGACCCTGCGCCCCCGCAGGCCCACCCTGCGCCCCCGCAGTTACCCCCTGCGGCCCCGCAGGCCTCTCCTGCGCCCAAGCAGGAAGTCCTCTTCGTCTCCGACTCCTCTGGTAATCCTCCGGTACCCTGGTATGCAGATTTTGCTAACTTTTTGGCTGCAGGTATTTACCCAGTGGAGATGACTTATCAACAACGAAAGAAATTCAAGTCGGATGTCAAATACTACTTTTGGGATGAGCCTTATCTTTACAAGGTAGGTATTGACGGTATTTTCAGACGTTGTGTGCCATACGAGGAGGTACCCTCTATACTCTTCCATTGTCATTCTTCTGCTTATGGAGGCCACGCCTCCTCATCTAAAACAGCTGCTAAGGTTTTGCAGGCAGGTTTCTTTTGGCCCACTATTTTTAAGGATGCACATGCTTTTGTGCTCTCTTGCGATCAATGCCAGCGAACCGGTAACATCTCGAAGAGGAATGAGATGTCCCAACAGCCCATTTTGGAGGTCGAGCTCTTTGACGTTTGGGGTGTAGACTTCATGGGACCATTCCCTGCCTCGAAAGGTAACGAACACATCTTGGTGGCAGTGGATTATGTGTCCAAGTGGGTGGAGGCACTGCCTTGTGCCAAGGCAGACTCCAACACCGTCAAGCGCCTTTTCAAGGACACTATCTTCCCCCGTTTTGGAGTACCTCGAGTGGTGATCAGCGACGGAGGGAAGCACTTCATCAATAGGCAAATCCAGCAGCTCATGAGCAGCTATGGGGTGAGGCATAAGGTCACTCTACCGTATCACCCCCAAACAAATGGCCAGGCCGAAGTGTCCAACAGGGAGATTAAGTCTATTCTTGAGAAGACGGTTGCAAGGACAAGAAAAGATTGGGCTTTCAAGCTTAACGATGCACTTTGGGCATACCGAACGGCCTTCAAGACCCCTATTGGCATGAGCCCCTTTAAACTGGTGTATGGCAAGCCCTGCCATCTTCCAGTGGAGATAGAGCACAAGGCGTATTGGGCAACTCGGGCCATAAACATGGACTTGATAGCAGCCGGCGAGAAGCGCATCCTTGATTTGCATGAATTGGAAAAGATGCGCTTGCATGCTTACGAAAATGCCAAGATTTACAAGGAAAGGACAAAGAGGACTCATGACGAGCACATCCTGCGCCGTGACTTCAAGGAAGGTGATTTGGTTCTCTTGTTTAATTCCAGATTGAGGTTATTTCCTGGTAAGCTCAAGTCTAGGTGGTCGGGCCCCTTTGTGGTGAAGAAGGTATATCCATTTGGGTCCGTTGAGATCTGTGGAAAGAACGGAGAGCCGTTCAAGGTGAATGGGCAGCGCCTAAAGACCTATGTGGCAAGACTGCCGCATGGGGATCGCATGGAAATGCACCTCTCTGACCCAACACCGTCGTAAACCTTGAAGAAGTAAGGTCAAGCTCGGGACCGTAAACAAGCGCTGCTTGGGAGGCAACCCAAGGGACAAATTTTTGATCTTTCTTTTCTCTTTTCTTTTATTTTGTGCTTTAATTTGTTTACATTTTATTTATTTTCTTTTATTTATTTATTTTCTGTTCTCTCTCATGCGGTACGCTAGGTTTGTTAGTGTTTTTGATGTGCATGAATCGGAAGGATCAAACAGCAGCAGTAACAGAGCTGTCTGCCGTCCTGTAAGGGGACCCAGCGGCCCTGTAAGGGTGCCCTGCGGCCCTGTAAGGCAGAAATGGAAGGTGGCAGCCTGCGGGACAGATAAGGAAAGCTGATGAAACAGAGTTGGAATGGACTATTAACTTGCCTTATTTGCCTCATTCTGGTTCTATATATCTAACCCACCTTCCCTCTTTCTCTTTATTCTAAACTTTCATTTTGCAAACAAATTTCTGCCTCCTTTTCTTTCTTTCCTTCTCCTGCCCAGCCTGCGCAGACATAACCTGGTGGCAGACATCTGTCAACCACCAGTTGGGTACCAACCAGAGGCTGATTTTCGAAGTTCTAACTGTTCCTAAGCCAAACCTCAAGATGCCTTGGAAAGCGACAGTTCGGAGGGCCCCACGCATAAATTCCGAGCATATCAACGACGTCGACTTGACGATCACACTTGCGGAAATCAAGAGGGATATCCGTAAACGGAAGAAGGCGACTCGAACTAAAACCAAATCTCCAACAAAAGACGCTCGCCTGACTGCGACCCGACGAACACCTCGTATGAAAGTGGATCCTACATGGTGGGGTCGTCCAATCGCGCAACCTAATTCTTGGCGCGTGGATGCTAGTTGGTGGGCAGAAACAAGGATACCTCCGGGCCGGTGGTGCCCATGGGCTGAACCGTATCTACAATGAGGGAGTACCCCTTCCCCTTACTTTTTCTCTTACTTTACTTCTGAATTTTGGGCACCGAGGACGGTGCAAGGGTAAGTAGGGGGGTACAATAAAAATTGTAAATAGCTGACATTATCTTTTCTGTTTTTCTTCATTTTCTTTTCCCTTTATTTCATTTTTCCCTCTCTTCTCTCTCCCCCTTTCCCTTCTCCTTATCCGACCCCTACCTCTTTCTCTCTCTCTCTTTCTTCTCCCTTTATTTCATTTTCCCTCTTACTCTCTTCTCTTTCTCTCCTCCTCCCCTCTTTTCCTCTTCCCTACGGACCTGCAGGCAGTCCCTGCGCCGCCGCCAGAATCCGTGCGCCGCCGCACAACACCCGGCCAGCAAGCAACCACAGCAGCCGCCGCCAGCAGCCTTGCGCCGCCGCTGCCTGCTCCTGCGGACCCGCTGGTACCCTTGCGCCGCCGCTGGTCTTCCTGCAGAACCGCACAACAGCCACCACTGCCCTCTCTTTTCGAGTTTTTGGCATTTTTCTCCTCCGATCCGGTGATTTCTTTCCTCACTCTTATTTTTTCATACGGTTGGAGTTTAATCCCGTGTTTTGGACTTGATACCTACTGTAGGTACTGATTTTATTGTGGTTCCAACACGGTTTACTACTGTACCATTGATTTCTGGGTGAATTGAACTGTGATTGGTACAAATTGGTGAAATTGCTCTATTATTCCCTGTTACCAGCCCCTTACCAACCTCTTATAACTGTCTGCCCCCCTGTAAGGTATACCTGCCACATTATTTAGTCCAATCATGCCCCGCACACGGTCAGGTCGTGATACCCGTCGGGCCCACCTTGTCACACCAGAGGAAAGAACCTATAATGACCATATTGAGCGCATTCGCGTCAAAGCAGTTGTTTCCTCCCCCATCATTGATCTTTCTGTGGTTGATCAATTGGGGATTCGTGAAGACTTTGATGTCTTAACGCGACGTGTGGGGTTGAGACAGATGTTCTGGGATATTCCTCGAGAAAATGTGGCTTTTGCTGAGCTCACCTATGATTTTTTAGCTTCGGTCACTCTTTACGATCCCGAAGATGATGACCCATATATCAGTTTTATTATGATGGGTGAGCAGCATCAGGTATACTTACAGGTTATGAGGAGATGGTTCGGTTTTCCCGAACCCGAGACAGAATATATCGGTTATGGACCTGAAACCGAAGAGAGAGAGAGCCTAACAGCAGGTAGAGCGGACTTTTGGTACCGCATAACGGGTCATGAGTTGGTTGCTTCTGCATCTAACGACCTTAGGGTCAATATGATTATTCACCCTTCTCTTCGTTTCTTATGCAGGACCCTTGCATTCACTGTCTTTGCGCGCGGAGAGTCCTCCCTCCGACCCACACATGATGACCTCCGACTCCTCGCCACTATGTTGAGGCACCGAGATGCAGGATTCAAGAGGCCGGATTTGATGTTGCTGATGGTGCGCCATTGGGTATCCATCCGGGGTCACGGCAGGACCACCGGGCAGATCACCTGTGGGTCCTATATCACCTGCATTGCATCCTACATGCAGGTTGATATTGTGACGAGGAGCCCGATTGCACCACCCATCACTGTGGACCTCGGAAAGCTATGTTCTTATCAGTGGATTACCATTACTCCCACTTCCGAGGGGCCCACTCAGGTTGTACTTGTTCCCTCTCTTTTATTTCAGTATTTATGGGGCTGTGCATTGAGGGCAATGCATGGTTCAGCGTGGGGAGGGAGTTTGTACAAACCTGAGTACTTATCCATAGGTTAGTTGTTTGTTTCATGTAGTTTAGTTGATTGCATCATGCATATTTACTTGGATATTTGCATTGTATATACAGAAAAAAATTAGTTGTACAAAGTAATTTTCTTTTGTTTCTTGCTTTGATTTTCCTTTTGATTGTTCCATCTTATGTGTGCACCTGGTGTTAGTGTTTTTGAATGATTCAAGAAAAGAAAGCAAGTCAATCTGTGAAATTGGGGCTCCAACAGCCTGTTTTTGGTTTTCCTACGGCCCTGTAAGGAAGGCCTGCGGCCCTGTAAAGGAGAACCAGAACCGGAACCTCATACGATGCAGTGAGACCCCCAAAGAGCACCTGTAGCATGACATGAAGTGCATGAAGCCCTGGTAATCATTCCGAGAAGACCAAATTCAGGCAGTATCTCTATCTCTTTATCTTTTTCCAAGTTCATACCAAAGTCCGGTTTGTGTTTAATTTGCTTGAGGACAAGCAAAGGTTTAAGCATGGGGAGATTTGATGTGTGTATTTCACACATATATTCTTTAGGGTAAAACCGGGTCTTTTGGTATAAACTTGAGCCTTATTGGTCCAAATAACTACAATAAAGGGGCATATTGTTGCAATTGTCGTGTTGTACCTATATCTCGACTTGCAGGTTCATTTCCTTGACGTTTGGTGCACTTTTATGCCTTTTCTGGTATGTGTTGTCTAACCTTATCTGAATGGGGAAACCTTACCTTGGTGAAACTTACCAACACACACCAATTGAGTGGAACAATGAGTGAAATGTGAGATCCACTAAATGCCTAAGGCACAAATCATTGGAGAGATGTGAGATTCCACATATATGTGCACTGATACACATTTTCACCCACCTTAAATGATATATCTAAGTTCCACAGAAAGGCATAGCCGTGTGTGTCATAAGACGCGGCCCCGGTGTCGTCCATTCCGACCGGGAATAATTAGAATGGACGGGGTTCGGCTCCTGTCCCTTACAGGATCCATTGGGTCACAAGGGAACCCTGCCTTAGTTGCTAAACCCTTAGTGTTTGGTGTTATATCCAAGAAAAAAAGCACCGCATGCCCTAAGATGAGTTCACCTCGTGTGATCTTGGAGGGATTAGAACAAAGGACTACTCGTTGTGCCTGGCGCTTGCGTCAAAACAATGAAAATGGTGAAACTTACCTTACACACACCAAACACCAATTGAGAGTGATCTTGAGAGCTAAGTGAGTCTACCAAAGCACTCAAAGTGCATAGAGGAGTGACTTGTGAGAGTCCACAAAGACACGTACACATCCACTTATCACTTCCAATCATCAAGAGTAGGTAGATTCCACATATGGCTAGTTGCGAAGGGCCGGAAAGGTCGCAACCAGGGTTTAGTTCATCTAACCCGGCAAAACAACTGATGAACATGGTTACGGGACTGTCCTAGGTGTTCCCAAACAGTCGTCCCTTGGTTTGGATAGTTGGCCAAGTAAAACAACAATTACCGAAGGAGGCAAAGTGCTTTGGGAGATGAACGACATGTGTAGCTGAGTTCTCTGGGCATAATTAAGCATTAATAGACCCTTTCATGCATGCACAGAGACTTAGAGCAAGATAGCACTTGATTCAGGCCAGAAACAGCTTTCCTGCGTCCCAGAGGTGATCCCAGCGGCCCAGTTGGCATGCCCTGCGACCCAGTTGATGATCCCTGCGGCCTGGACACCTGCAGGCCAATTTAGAAGATGTTTGCTGAGCCAGATGAAATCCCTGCGGCCCAGAAGTGTCCCCTACGGCCCTGTAGACATGGCCTGCGACCTGGAGACTTGCCTGCCACCTTGGGAGATGTTTGCTGGGCCAGAGAAGTTCCCTGCGGCCCGTTCATGCCACATGCGGCCCCGCAGGGACAGATATGGAAGGTCCCAGCCTCAGAACCGCCTCAGACCCTATAAAAGGAAGTTATTCCAGAGGTCTTAGGGTTCCACTTTCGACTCTTTGGACGCCGTCTTGAAGCCAACAGACCTGAGAAGGCTGTAGGGCATCATTTGAGGAGGTTTCTTCACGCCTAAGGAGAGATTCAAGGCCGGGAAGCATACCTCGCAGTGGAGTTCTAGTTTTAAGGGTTTTATTTGTATCTTTACTCATGAACTCTCTGTTTTATCTCTTATTTTGTTGTATGAACATGAGTCGTGAGTAGTTATCTAGTTCTTAGGGTAGGATAATGATTGCATGGATGGATTGATGTTTTAACTGAGTTATTTGTGGTGATTTTCATATTGAACTGCTTGATACTTGTCTTTTCCTCTGTTTACTTGCTTGTTGCTTGATTACCCGTAGGTGAAGGCCAAACCTAGTGTGGGTTTTAATATTAAGTAACCATCATTTGAATATTGGAATTGTTTAGGTTGATTTATTTGAGTCCGAGACAGCCCGAGAGGGAATCTCGTGTTCAACCCGAGAGGGTGAACTAACCTTAGAACGCGTTCAATTGATTTTAAGTACTCGAGAGAGACTTAATGGTGTATTTGACTTGCTTGATCTGTTAAACAACCAACAAACGAGAGTTGAGGGAGTTTGAGTTAGTCTTGTGTGTCAAACCACCAATCACAACACATAACAGAGCACAGCAGAGGGTCCTGCCCCCCCTGCAGACCTTACCTGCGGCCCTGTAAGAGGTCTTACAGCCCCGCAGGAACCTCTTACAGACCCGCAGGAACCCAATCCTGAAGTCAATTCAAGTCCTAAACCCTAGGAACCTTTATATTATTGATTATTTGAGTTGTTTACTTGTTTGTTATTGTTTATTTGCTTTGTTTACTTGCTATTTACTTATAATTGATTGTTTGTCACCCAACTCAACTGCAAACCCCCCCCCCCCAATTTATACCAAAACACCAAAAAGAGTTACTTGTTTGTTTGAGAAGTCTTAGAATTGAAATTAGAGTCTGGTTTAGAGTTGTTCACCGTCCTTGTGGTTCGACCCTGATCTACGATAGACCGTCGTTTGATGCGACGCTAAATTGGGATTAGGAACTATAAATATTATTTGATAGACAGATCTACGACCCACACAACTCTAGTTCTAGTCCGAACATCACACACCATGTCACATTCTAACCTAGCTATATGTCTATCAATAGCTAGAATCTGTTATATATATATATATAACATATCAGACTTTAACCAAAATTATTCCACTTGCTCAATGAGATAAAAATAACAAATCATATAATATGTAAATTAAAATAAGTTGAAGAGGGAGATTACTTGGCAACTTGGCCAGTGTGCAAGTCCATTCCTTCAACAAATGATCCTCGAAGCAGCAGAATAGACCGCCAGATGCCTTGCAGCCTCAGCCATTGCAAGTTTCAAGTAGTATGCTAACTCGAACAGTCTCGTATTAGTTGTTATTTGGTGCTGTTACATACATCAATAATATGCATTTTCTTAGCTACATATTTTTATTGCAATGAAATTTCACTGGATCATTATTTTAAATCAGCTCTACAAAAGTACCCAAAAATCATTATCTGGAACATACTTGTTTTGCTCGATAAAATTAAAGGTGAAAATGTGGTTTGATCGTTGAGCTTGCATAAATCCACGGGAACACCCGTTACCAAATTCGAGATCGATTTCACTAAATAATAAGTGTTTACAAAAATGGATCCTCCACGGATCAAAACAAAACATATTAGATCACAAACAAATCTCACACTAGGATCCTCTACGGATCAAATCAAAACAAATGAGATCACACACGAATCTCACTACAACTCAAAATGAGTGAAATTAGCTATCCTAAAATCATTCAAAACTATCTCAAATCACTAGTTGAGCTCTTGGATACTTGGAGGAGAAGGTTTTAGCCTTTTCAGATCGTTTGAATGCTTGTAAAGGGATTTCTTGATTCTTTCTCGAAATCACGCATCTTGGTATATTGAAGAGCAACTCCTAAGTTTGTTCTGGCGCTCCGACTCAAAATGTCGTTGGGCATTGATCATTGTGACGGGTGGGAGAAAACACGTAGGATCAAGTTAACACCTTGTCTCGCTAACAATGTCAACAAAAGTTTTAGCGACCCATCATGTCGCCGCCTCTCAGCGTCGTGACGAGTGAACTCAATGTCATATCGTTAGCCAGACCCGTAGCCACAAATGTCTCAGACTTTTCTTCCTTCACAACTTTGGTTGATCTTCTAGCGACCAGTCAAGTCGCTCAACTCCAGCGCCGTGACGAGTGGGGTCAAAGCTGCACTGTGAAGCTCTTGTTAAGCTCTATTCAACTTAATTTATTCAGTCTCTTTGATGCTTGATTGAGTGCTTAAATTGCACTAATTTAACAACTTGCAATTATTAAAAATTTATACAAAATATTAGTACATAAATTTGTTTTGCAAATTATCAAACAAAGAGAAATTCAATTTTGTCATTTGCAATGAACGTGTTGGAGCTTATGCTTTTTTTAAAATTTATATTTATATGTTTTTCTTTAATATATTTTGTGTTAGAGTATCTTTGTATCTGGAACTCTTGAAGTTTCTAAATAATTGCCACATCGATTTTAGAAATTTAATTTTCTTTAGTTTCTAAATTTTTCATTTCTGAAACTAAAAAGTTAGAGTTTTTTAATTGCCACATCAGCAAATACTCTCATTGTTGTGGGAGACGAATCAATTTTAGCTAATGATTAAGCCACATTAGAGTTTATAAACTCTATAGCAAAATTGCTAAATAAGAAATTAATCTATGAAACTCATTTAGAAACTGTAACATCAGATTAGAAACTCTAAGAATTTCAGAGATGAAGATGCTTTTATATTTTCAGTCTATTATATATTAGATTAATTATTATGAAGATTCTAACGTTTTGTTAAATGTTTAATATAAAATAATTGAGCATTATTTTTTTCTTTCATGATTAATAGAAATCGTGGAAAAGTAACATGAGGGGAAGGGGCGATGAGGGAAAAATGAGGCCCACGAGAATATTTTGTTCAAAGTAAGAATGTATTTCAAGATTTTGAGGGGAAAAGACAACTTGTTAATTTTTTTTTTTAAATAGCTACTCTACAATGGGTGCCTGCTTTCATTAACAAAGAAAACTACAAAAATACTTAAAGGTGTATACCGAGGTATACCATAACAGCATAGGAAATCTTGTTAATTGATGACATTTTTTTAGTGATATCCGTTTGTCAAAAACTGATACTACATAACAAAATCAATTAAATATTTTGACAAAAACTTAGGTGCACCATTCTAGGTGCTTTCTAGGTACTCCAATCAATTCGTACCATTTGATTGAAATGTATGGTGCGAATCTTGATGCATTTGAATGATACGAATTGATTGAAGTACCTAAAGAGCACTTAGAATGGTGCACCTAAGTTTTTGCCAAATATTTTTTATGCTTGAATTCTTCCAACTAATTCACAAATTACGTTATAAAATGTTTTTTATTATTCTATTATTGTTCCTTGATTTTCTAGTCTAAAGAAATCATTAGAGACGTATAAAAGAAGATAGAAATATAGAGATTTAGCATTTGCGAGTTCAAAATATACTTTTTAAATTGATAACACTTTTTATATAATGAAATATGCTATATCGATATTTATTATTTTTAATAAACTTTTATGAAATTACGTGCTCACGAGAATTTGAATTCATGATTTTTTTTTAAAAAAAAAGCGGATTTTATTATTCGCTTATAAATCGTGAGATAAATACGTACTGACGGATGAATACAGAATTGAGAATTGAGAATCCAAACGCAAGATTTGATCCCTCCGCAGCTCCAGTTTAGAGACCGCAACAAATTCCTCACTCTCTCTCCTTCCCTTCTCCTCTGGAGCAGGCTTTGCATCTCTCTTTTCGATTTCCTTTCCCCATTGGCCCATTACCAATTTTCTAGAGTCGACTTTGTTTCGACCATCCGCACCATCTCCGATTTCACCGACTTGTACTTCTCCGCAGTCCAGAATTCGACCAGTACGGTGACGCCATGTCATCGTATCGCTGGAGGCATGGAGGGTACTATTTCCCTCCCTCTCCGTCGACCCCGCCAGATCCACGTTTTCGTAAGCCCCTTGTTTTTGCTATATTTTTTTTTTCAATTACGCCCCAGACAAAATCACCACATGAAATCAGAAAAAGGAGGAGCAAATCACGAATAAATCGTCTCTCTTTGAGATATAAGGTGTGTGCTTCAGAGTTTACGGTGAATGAAAAGAGAGAAAAAGAGAGAGGGTTAAGGTTTTTAACTCCAAAAATAAAACTCTCCAGCACTGAGCTTGGAGCTTTTAAAATTAGTAGTAGCTTGTATATGTTTGTAACACAATTAAGGGGTGTCTATTTATAATTTCATGGACCTCATATGAGCAGCATCCAATGAGTACTGAAACTTTGCATCTTTTGGTTAGTATCTAGTTGAGTTTCTTAATTAGGGCTAGGGTTTAATTTCAGCTCAACGTTACGGCCTAGAAAAGGAGGTTTCGACAATTCTCTGGTAACTTCTTTGGTATTTACCAGCTTTCCATAGTTCCAGTTGTTCAGTACCAGTATACCACTATGCCACTGCCAGGTATATACCTGTGATACTACTAATAATGCTATGTCTATGAGTTGAAATGTTGCTTTGTTTTTCCCTACTTTAGATGGATCCTTAAGCTACCAATCATATAACAATGGAAGTTATTTTCGTGCAACTCCACCTCAACAATACCACACAAATCTAATTCCATTGCGACACCCGAATGATGGATTTTATTCTCCTCGAAACAGTCTCTACGGGACTCCTCAAGATAACCACTGGACAGGTCAAGTTCAAAATTTGACACCTTATCCAGTTCAGCATTTTCATCATGCAATCTCCCAGGCACATCATGAAAGCTTCCCTCGGTTTCCAAATCATATGTACACTCCATCTGTGAGTCAAACTTCTCATAGCAAACCATCAAAATTGAATCCAGAAGTGCAGGGACGACAAAACCCTAGTAGCACATCCAAGAAGGTAGAAGCCTCAGAGCCAAAACAAGCACCTGACAACACAGTGCACACTCAAGCAACTCCAATTGCCATAAATCCACCTGCAAAGAAAAGCATACAGTGGCCAAAACCAGATATTGAGCTAGTAGTTAATGAAGCGCAAGGGTGTGGCCTGGAGCCTTTTTCAAGGAAGAGGAAGATGAACAACAAAAAGAACAAAAAAGAGAAGGTAAAAAAAGAACTGCCTCCTGAGCTGATTCATTATTACAAGAAACACATGGTACGAGACCCCTGGTTTAATTTAAAACCAATTGTGGGAATTATAGTCAAGAAATGGCCAGTCGACTCTGTGATTGAAAACAAGGAAAAATGTGAAGGTGTGGTCAAGGTTGACTACTCGAAAATGAGTTTGTCCGATTGTTTAGAGATAACATTTGAAGAGACTGTGAATGGTACAGTACTGTTATAGTAGATTAGGCTTGGTTTATTTAATTAATAGATAGATAATTGCTGTTATTATTAGGTTTTTAGTAACTGCAGTATTTCTTATAACAAGTATGTAATTGGTGATGTTTATAATTTGTTAGTATATTAAAAAAGGCTAAACTTGATTGGCCAGTAACATTTGTATGAAATTTTCGGCTCACTAGTTCCTGTTTTAAGATCCAAATCAACGACCTAGCTAGTCCGTCAATTTGATCTAAACAAACATAAAAAACTATAGTGTAAAACCCAATTTTCCGTACAAGTTCATTTTTTAAATTTGCATGATATTTTTTCCCCATGTGTAGTCGCTTAGGCTGCAAAGAGCTACAGCGATAGATATTTAATTATCACACTACTCACTGAGATATAATGAAGGGATTTCACTATTTCAGTGAGTAGAATTAATGAAGGGATCCTGCTATTGTTCCCTCAGCGTTATTATTTCGCAGAAGTCATCTTAGTACTTTTTTTCCCATCTCAAGTTTAGCAATTTCTTCATATAGAAATATTTTGATACATGTAAAAAACGTATTATTTAAGAACTATTTGATAGAGAATTAAATATTGTATAAATTAACATTAAGTCCATTACAACAAGGAAGCTGACACTTTTTTTTTGTATTTCTCTTCCATCATTAGATATAAGAGAGTACAAGAAAACTTGATATAGAAGGGAATGATTAAAAAATAAGGCCCATGAGGACATTTCGTTGAAGGTTTCAAAGGGGATAATTTGATCAATATTTCCAAAGTTAGAGAGAAAAGTAAGACCCCCCTTTTCACAAAGATATGTACCAGTTTTTACTATAAAAGCATAGTTATGTGTGAAATCACATCCTCTGCGAAGTTTTTGATATAAAACCGTGCGATCAAATTTCAACGCTCCTGATTTAATGATACCCGATTTTCTCCTACATTATATCAATACCGGTTAGTCGTTGAAATTTAGTTCGGGTGTGGAGTTAGAAACTCCACAAAGTATAGAGATCCAATTAATTGAAGTACGTGAAATCTAACAAGCGTGCAAAAAGAACAGCATATAAAAGCAGCAATTAATACACCAATACAAGATCTCGTTCGACATCAACCTCCATTTAATTCTCACATCAAATGTATATGTTCATCTCTTCCGATTTGTTAAACATATAAACCCCTAATCTATTCTAACACTTGAACATAGTTACAAAGCTTTCAAAGCACGGACCTGTAAAAAAAGTACAGAAAGCAAAAATGAGAACTTTGAAATATGTAAACCTAATTCCTGTGGAGTGGAATATCTACACTACATTAAGTGTACTACACGAAGACACACAAGCACAGACTTCTCAAATGCATCTCACTTTAGACAGCGTACAAATTATATACAGGAAAGTCCAAAAGAATAACAAAATTTCTATATTATGTTCAATGTGGCACCTACACCTTTTTCTTTTTACCCAAACTTTGAAGTCCTTAAATTGCATTTAGCACTGACAATGTGAAGTTGTCCAAAAGCTCATTTGACCCCCATATGCAGTTGTCTCCAATGCGGGTCCTACAACATGAAATGTCATATCCTTGGCATAAATATTATGTTCAGGCCTCAATTTGAGAAAAAAGAAAATTCAGGGCCACATCGAACAAAATACAAAGTTGAGGTCACAATTTTGGACTTCCCTCTATGACATACATATATTTAAGCAAATGTTAGGGTTCTTGGGTGTGAACACGAGTATGAAGCTCAAGCATCTCTTGGTGGGTGGGGTCCACTGACAATGCGGCCCGACAGTCACGCAAGGCAGCTGAGACATTGCCAACGTGCTCATGAAAGGCAGCACGCAAGTGAAGAAGGTGGAGGTCAGCCTTGAATGAAATGGCATGGCTCAGCTCAGTTATGGCCTCTTTCTCCTTGTGGTTATCCATCAAAACTGTAGTAAATTTCAAAATAACATATTAATGGAACTTTAGCTATTGAAATGGAATCAGACACCAACTCTGGTTATTCTGGCTGGGGTCTGAATGAGATAGAAGATGAAGATGTCTCGGGTGTGGAAATCGAGATAAAAAAGAAAGTCTATTTGACGGGAATGGAGTTTCCACCAGGGGATTAGGGACACTCTCCTTTCCCCTTTGATCCAAACCCAAGCCCGTAAGAAAGAGAGAGAGAGAATCAGGAAAATGTTTTTGAAGGCTTTTTAGTTGGAAAACTGTTTTGTTTTGTGTTCTAGCAAAAACTGTATTTGATGGTGAGTGAGAGACAGTATTGATGTAACTAAAACATACTTTTGCTTTTGGTGAAATCTGTAAGTAAAACAGGTACTGAAGACGGAGGACAGGTTATTTTGTGAATTGCTATACCGAATTTGATATATAGGAGAATTAGGATAGACTAGTATTAGATTCTAGATATTAGGTTTAGTTTTACTGTAAGACTCAGATTAATATTTCAATGAAATAGGTGGGTATATCCCACTTCTGGGTCAACATATTAATGGAACTTCAGTTAGCAATTAAGCTGCAAATATAACCATTCTGCTTAAAGCTAGTTTTTGCTAAATTGATGCTTAAGCAGTACAATACAGGCTAAACCCCAAAAAACCTGCGGTCGGTATCGTACCAATATGGATTTTTCAGTTTAGGGCTAATTGTCTCTCAAAATTAAGATCATGGATGCCGTTGTCAAGATGATGCACTGAAAGTATGCATCTACTGACCTTCCAACAAATTTCTAGTATTGCAATTAACATATTGGTTATATTGGGCAGTAATTTGCAATAGCTGCATCAAACCAAAGGCTCTAAAACTAAGTACATTCCCTCATTTATTTCTAGGCAATTCTGAAGATACTTAATTCCTTATTTTATTACAACTGTCACTCTAATGGTGACATCTCAAGAAGAACACCTAACAAATTGTACAGTAGGTCCACCTAGGCTGTCTTTTGAATTTAAATTAGTCATTGGGTCTTCTTTCTAATATAATATTACCATCTTATGGGTTGTAGACAGTTTGGTGTACCTGTCCTTGGTGGAGTTAACCTATATTTCTTTCCAAAGAGACCCTGGGTTGGGTTATAAGCTGGTTGTCAAAGAGACCTTTGTAAAGTTTGAAAAAACCATAAACCAACCCGCCTTTCCACTTGTCATTAACTTCAACCAACAATACCTTCCTCTTATATGAAACATTAAAATATACATATCTAGACTCCAGATATTGTGAAAGAGATCAAGCATACCAGATTAGTTAGCAGTACCTGCAGCTAGCTGCTTAATATTTAGTCAACAATTTGAAGGGGGGAAAAAGAACAGTACCTGCAGCCCGGTAGCGGTATGGGTAGATCCGCAAAGGATCCAATTTGGTGACCATGTGGAGGTCACCCTTGGTCAGATCGCGTTCACAGTACTCTGACCTCTTCTCATAAGCAGAGGCATTGTTCCGTGACTTCTCAATCAATTTTGTCATTTCTTCGTAAGCTTTATTTCTGTCATTTCGTAAAAAATGAACCCGGGCAAGACCTTGATGGGCCCGTGTGTGGCCAATTTTCAAGGCATTTGAGTAGCACTCAGCTGCTTGGTCTAGCTTGCCACAGTCCACATAGACACTGCCGAGATTGTTCAGAGCCTGAACAAATTTTTTGTCAAAATAAATTTGGTTGATCATCTAATAATACTTAGAAAAGTAGAGAAGACAGGGAAAAGAAATAAGAAAACTGGGGTTTCCTGGTGTCTTTTAGTTGAAAATCCCTTGAAATTTTTACATTGGTGCAGCATCTGTCATGTGTAGTACCATATTTTCCTGCTCATAGTAAAATGGGTGATCTTCCAAACTACTAACAAAATATCTGCAAAAAACCTATTAATTTCACATAAACTGAAGCTCAGCCAACTGACAAGTTTGGGACATTTGAAAGTAGAAGAAAAGAAAGGGGTCCAGTTTGTTGCTGAACCACACTACTATGTGCATGAGTTTTAGTGTGCATTAATCTGATTTTCAAAGAAGCTCATTGTTTTCCTTATCGACAACAAAAAATAAAATATAATTATAAATAAACAAAGCACACACCTGACCCTTGCGTAATCTGTCGGAGGGACACTTTAGCGCCTCCTCAAGCAAAGAGACCACTGCAGATGACGAAGGGGGGTCAGGGCCAGAGTCAGCAAGTGCATAGGCCTTGAGGAAAAATGCTTCGAAGGAACGGTGGATTGCAATGGACTCCTCAGCCTTACGTAGGCCTTCTTCGCAGTGGCCGGTGTCATATAGGATCCACCCCTCATACACCAGCCTCTCATGCTTGCTTGATGCATGCTCTCGTGCCAACGCAAGGCTCCGCATTGCCGCTTCTGGGCAGTTCAGCCTGGTACCAGCCAAGCATATAAGAAAGAAAATACACAAAGTATTATGATGATTTTCTTGTTCTAATTTTTGCACACAAATGAAACAAACAATATGTTATCATCTCTCTCTCTCTCTCTCTCTCACACACACACACAGATGGAAGGATTTAAATTCATCCAACTGAAAACACTGTCATAATAAGAAGAAAATAAAATTCAAAACAGATGGAAGGATTTAAATTGATCATCAATGCCAGTAAGTCATCATTTATTCCTGTCTATAATAAACCAAAAGAGCTTGACAAATCAGTAACTAGTTACCTTAAAAGAAGCAAAGATTGCCTGAAGTACAAAACCCCTTTAGGAAGATCTGACTCAAGCATCTGACAAATAACACTGAGCGATCCAATATCATCCACCGCCGACCAGCGGTCATACAAGTGCATCCAGCAGTCGCCAGGTGTCCACCTCTCCACATGCTCCATCACCAGCATCTTCATCTGCTCCACTGCCACTCTCCCTTCAAACATCTTCCACTCCGGATTTAATGTGACCATGGCATGTATATCTCTCAATGCACCTCTATAGTCCTCCAATGCAATGTGTAAAGAAAACCGCATCTCTAGGCACTCTAGAGAAAGCTTGAAGCCCAAGATCCGGTTTATCTCAACTAGTGCAGCTTCTATGCTCTGTTTCTTCATTAAGTATGCAGCCCGGTACATGTACGGGTATACAAGTGTTGGATCCGACTCGGTAGCTTTCGTAAGGCTCTCCCATTTAGTGTCTCCCTCAGAGTATAAAGACCACTCTTGGTACATCCAGCCTAGTGGCATTTGACAAGAGGAGATAACTGACTCCAACATCTTGATGGAAAGATGCTTGTTACCTCTCAACGCAGCAAGTCGTGTCAAACCAGCAATGGAATAGACATGACCGGCTGAAAAGGCTAGGCTGAACAGATCCTCAGCCTCTCTGTACTCCTTTCTAAGAAACCTAATGCATCCCAGTTGGTGCAGTGCGAATTGATTCTGGCGCTTTTCAGTGGCTGATTCGACCAATTTCTCTAGGAACAATACTGTGGCCTCAGATTTTGGATCTATGCTCATGGCAACCTCACTCAGGAAACAAAACAGAGAAAATGATGCATTACCAACAAGGGTCGATAAATGGGCCTGGTTCATATTGGAGAAGAGATTGACCACATGCTCCTCGTTTAACCACTCTGGCAACTCATCCAATAGCACGTGCAGACAAGCCGCTGCTAGAATGGTGCACCCCAATTCTAAAGCACACTCCATGTACTCAATTGCATCTTGTCTTGTATGTACAAAGGTGGCAAGTTTTCGGTCACAGGCCTCTTTCAAACTCTTACAGCAATACTTATTTGAGAAATCAAGGATTTCTAATAATACATCAGGGGCGAAATGAGGTAACTTACCAGTTAGGCTAAATTTACTCACTGCTCGCATGGCAAGAGAAGAAATCCCATTATTAGACATGTCAACCACCTCCAGTTTTGATTCTTTAAATCCTCCATTAAGCATTGTGTAAAGAGGAGAAGATAGAGCTGCAATCCTTCTCCTATCACATGCTACCATATCATCCCCGATTTTAAAATATACCATATTGGACCCCCGCAGTGGGTAATTTGTTTCTTCCATTATTACACTTTCCGTTGACAATTGGGACACGAAATCCAAGAGGTTGAATTTCTGGCAACATTTATGGCAAGAGGAAAGGAGGTCAGAAATTGGTTCTTCCCCTTTCTTCTCATATTTTAGCCAGGCATCATAAATCAGCTTCTCATGAATTGAGGTTGATTTTTCCCATGCCAGCTGAAGGCTCCGCAAGGACAGCTTGCTCTCGCCTAAGCCGCGAAAAACCTGGAATTGAAGAAGAAATAGGTTCGACTTTTGGTCGGGTTTGCATGTCTCTAGTTCCTCGTGAATTTGTGCAAGGATTTCGACATAATCAGTGGGTTTAAATAGAGGCAGGACTGGCGGTTCAGCAACCTTTAATAAGGTTTCTCTGCTCAAAGATAAGATATTTAAAAATTAAAGTTTGTCCTTCTTAATTGATTTTTTTTTTTCAAAATTCTCGAAACAAATTTAGAACTACCAATGCAGCCTTTTATATTTGGATAAGTGGGTATTGGTAAACTACAAATAGGCTTTCGGGTAAAACAAAATAATTGGTAAAAGTAATTAATGGCAAAGGTTTACAGGTTTGGGACTAAACAAAAGAAAAGGTTTGTTATCTGCTAGAAGAGAGGGAAAGACTTACACAGAAGCTGGAGATTGGAGCGAGGGCTTACAAGAGAGCTTTCCTTTGTCGAACTGGAACCATGAATAAGGATTTACACTCCGCAATTTCGTTTCTCTGCAAGTGAACTCAGAGAAAAATAGCTTCCTCATGGTAGCATGCCACTCAAATTCACCCCAAATCTTCAAAACACTAGTGATCTTTCTTCCAACTAACACAAATTATCAGCGATTGAACAGTAATATCAGATATATTACGCAAAACCATTCAGTGGGGATGAAGAAAGCATGGAGTAAAGACACCCTTTTAAGTAGGCCAAAGTACCACGAAAAGAAACGGCTGTTGTCTCTCTAACTAAACCTCCATAGCAAACCCAAAAGGAAAAGAGGCTAGCTTTAGCAAAACCACAGAAAACCCACCTAATGCTTCGCACGAGACCTCAGAAAGCACCCAAAATCAGTGGATTGGGAAAGAACCACTGCACTAGAGAGAAAGAAAGAGACAGAGATAGCAAGGCTATTAAGCTCAGGTCAGCAAGTGGAGTTGCAACAGTGATTCATAAGCTCAGTAAAAAGGAGAGAATATTAAGCGAGTATTGGAACTAGAGAGAGGCTTTTAATTGCTTTTTTATCGAGTGCTCTTCTCTTCTTTTGTTGGGGTTGAACTGTTGAAGAACTAAGATGATGGAGGTGGGAAAGTGCTTGTTGGCTGTTGGCTGTTGCTGTTTGGTCCTGGGATAATTTTCATAAAGGATTTATTGTTGGGCCGGATTATATAAAATAGTCTAGTGCTCTTAAAAATTTTACAAATGATCGAAGCTGTTATTGTTAATCGATTCGAACTGGTAACCTGAGCAAAAAAATGGCCTAGTGCGATTCGAACTCAGGCCATTTCAACCAGGCATCCAACCCATTGCGCCCCGCCACTAGATCATTTATATTTCTCGTAAACTTTGAAACACAAATTATACTTAAAACCATTTTCAATGTGACAAGAATTACTATTATAATTATGATCATTATTATTATGATTATGATTATTATTATTATTATTATTATTGTTATGATTATTATAATTATTATGATCATTATTATGATTATTGCTATTACAATCGTGACAAGAATTGCTATTTTCCATGTTTTCATCATATTTGTGTATCACTTTTAATTATTTTTTTCATTTTTTTTCATTATTATTATTGATATTATTATTATCTACATTATCACTTATTATTGTTAGTACTAAAGAATATTTAATTATTTTTGTTATTATCACTATTAATTATAATAGTGTTAGTACTGAAGAATATTATTACTATTAATCACGCCCCTAGTAGAATATTATGATTTATGCACCGCCGTGGTCCCCATAGAGGAGTAAAAGTCGAGGAAAATAATAAAATAATGATTGGATCATAGGGGCGCGATTAACAATAGCGTCTCCGACCCTTTGTAAATTTTTTAAGGAACGCTAGGCTATTTTATATAATTCGGCCCAACAATAAGCCCTTTATGAAAATTATCCTTGGTCCTGGCCAGTGTTCTTAGAGAAACTATATCTCTCCAGTGCTTCTCCAGTTGTTTAGTGTTGCAAATTCCTCTTTTTGGGTCCAGAAAACCAACCCCTCAAATTTTCGTCATCGCCTCATCGGAGTAGATACAAAGGACATAAAAAGGCTGGATTGCTTTGCAGACAGCAAGAAGGAACTAGGAACTAGTATTGGCTATTGAGACACTGATAAGACGGCCCCACTAAATAATAGGATCTCTGAAGCAAATCACGAACGTCCAAGTTTAAAACATGATACTGTGTGTACCTTCGTGTGGCTTTTCTGGTACACAGAATTGTAATAACCTATCGAGCATCAAGCTCCAAGCTCCACGCATGTGCCACGCTATATTTGTTGTCACGAAGAACCTGTAACTTGCCTCCATGTGCTTAGAAGTTGGAATGAGTAGGTGTCAATAGTTTCCAATCACCTTATTTTTCAGTACTTGTTGTATTTTTTTTATTCAAACTTGTTGTATTTCATTATCACTTCTTCACTTCTCTTGGCGACCTTGACATTTAATGCTGTGAAGGAGATGATACGGTGCGCCGTGATTTTTTCCCTCCTATTTTACTCACCGTCAATGCATGTGGGCACTCACATAAAGTGGGTTATTTTTTAAATTGTGATCGTAGAGTACAACTAAATAATCGTCGGCACTCATAACAACATTTTGAAATTTCTTTATAAGTCATGACATTAAAAAGTCAAACCGCGTATCATTAGTAGCTGTACTTGTACAATTTTTATTAGATTCTCGTTTGATGTAATGTAACAATATATATGTGAATCTGTCATCGTGTAGTTCCAAATTTTCTCAGTATATAAATGATTGCAACATCCAAGATTGCAATTAATTAATATGTCATGATGCAACTTTTGCGTCACACACGTGAACTTGTACCATTTTACGGATGCACATTGTCGCAATATGTTTCTTTTTCCTTTTTTTTTTTTTTAAATAAGGAGATTAGACTATTACTTTGTCGTATTATTGTAACTAAATGCTATTGTTACGCCTCAATTAAACCTAGCAGCCCCAACTTAAAAAAGAGTGGTTTTTTTGCATAAAAAAAAATCAGACAATGATAATTTAAATGATTGATCGAAATTGATCAACACATCTTAAACATTAATATCTCTTAGAAAATCAAATTGAGTCCATTTGAAATTTTGTAGCACTACTTTTAGATTCTTTAAATTGAGCAAAAATAACACTGTTTAATAATAAAAAATAACCCATTTTGGTTCATTTAAGAAAAATTCTAAAAGCATAGCTACAAAATCTCAAATCTATGTTGCACGAGTGCGGGAGCGGATATCGTATCTGATACGATACAGGTGCGGTGATACGACAATCTATGTTGCATGAGTTGTTTTGGCTTCACATTCAAATTTAAAAATTTATAAAAATCAAACTACCGATCCAAACCATCCAACGTTATCTCCATATTAAAATCACAATAGAGACCAAACTTTACATTTTTTTATTTTTTACTGATTTTTAAAGAAGTGAAAAGTTGGTCATATCGGTGGTACAAAAATTACATTAGATCAACAAATTTTCTACCTCTCTAAAAAATTAGAAAAATGAAAAAGTTGGTCTATAGTGAGATTTTAATATGGAGAACAAGTTGGATGGTTTGGATTGATAATTTGATTTACAATTTTCAAATTTGAAGTGAAACCAAAACTTGAAGTCAAACTTCATGAAGCATAATAGCATCGCTAGAGAGAGAGAGAGAGAGAGACTATGGTAATATGCATAGGACACTCCTTCGTTCTATGCGGCTATACATTTGCTCAATAAATTCTTCATATCAACATCTTGCAGAAAAATCAAATTTCGTGATTTTACGAGCTTTCTTGCTCTTTTTTCTTTTCAAATATTTTTAAAAACAGTTCAAATTTAATATTAAAAGTGTCGTTTTCTGAGATGTTTCAAAAAATGTTTAAAAACAAAAAAGTTCTAAAAAACACGAAATTTAATTTTTTATAAGATTTCGATAAGAAAAAATGATTGAAGAACTTAAATCTCAGTGTGATTGATTGCGCCTGCGCTTTATTTTTGAATCCCAAAGGGCCCTCAAATCTTGATTCAGTCGTCCGAGTCTGATCCAACAGATCTCAATAATACCAAAAGCCTCATGTACTTTATCTCTGATCCGTTGGATTCAAATTTAACAGTCTGCAACTCTTCAATTCAAAGATAGATCGTAGCAGATAGGGACCCCACTTTATAGACGACTAGCAGTATGCCAGTATATCAGCACAAACTGGGGAAAATACTGTGTAGACCAGTGCAGTGCACACACTGGGAGCATGGGATCTTTATTCTTATAATAATAATAAAATGAAGTCGAGATATAACGGCTATAAAAAACTAAAGAATTAACCAGGTGAGAAACAGAAACAGGTGTGGGGAAGGCTGGCAATGGCATAGTGTACTGTGTAAATTTTTTATTTTTATTTGGTTTGGTGAAAGTTTGGCCAACTTATTTCTTACGCTTTCCACATTTCTCACTGCTCCAAGCCTACAATCATCAAGTAAAATTTTTGATGTGATTTTTTTTTTTGGTTGGTTTCATACAAGAACTGAACTTCTCAACATTGATGACAAATATATTTAATATTAGAAATACTATGCATCTAAAAAATAAATACTATGGGATCTAGAAGTACTGAGTTTTTTTATATATAAAAGTCAGAGCTTAATACGAAAGATAAAAATGATAAAAAGTACATATCATGTTAACACTTTATGAACTTTGTATTTATGTTTTATCACAAAAATAATATTTTTTTTTCTTAATTAAATTTCTAAGTTGCTGTCAGAGATCTAAAAATCAAAATTAGAGACTAGAGTAGAAGTTGTATATTTCATCAAATAACCTTAAGAAATAAAAAAATCCTACATTTATAACTCAGTTTCTAAAATTTTCCTTTGCTACTTAAAATAGATAAAAAGAAGTCGTTAAAAAATGTTTGCAAACTAACCAAGTTAAAAAAGAAAAAGAAACAAACAAATTTTTACACCATGGAAATTCTTTAAAAAAACGATTCTAGGTTTCCATTGTCAGTTCTGTTCCTACGTGTAACACAGGTCTCTGCGATTGCTTTCAGGTGACCTAGCCCAACCTACAATTTCAGAAAGCATTTAACATTTTCTCCTTGCAACGTCATTTGCAACGGCTTCATTTTTTTTTTTTGTTTGTTATA
Source organism: Eleocharis quinqueflora (assembly GCA_964058865.1). Taxonomy (NCBI): domain Eukaryota; kingdom Viridiplantae; phylum Streptophyta; class Magnoliopsida; order Poales; family Cyperaceae; genus Eleocharis; species Eleocharis quinqueflora. The sequence goes on along the minus strand of CAXKVX010003379.1, from coordinate 2,406 downwards.
GTTTTAAGCCTTTGTTTTCTTCATTTGCAACGGCTCCACTTGAGACTTGTCTCATCTCTTTGAACTAATAATATAACTGTTACTGTCCTTTATTATTCGAGAGAACTCAAAGTCAAAGTGCTGCACAAAATCCAGTGGCGGATACAGGATTTTGATCAGGGGTAGGCACAAATTAGTTCGAGTATAAATTTCGTTAATATCATAATAATACGTATATTTTACGTATTAAAATTCTATCATACTTCTATAATAAATTGTTGGGTATAATTTGACTTGAATGAAATATTACACAATTCGTTGAAAGCTTTAATTAAGCTACATGTACTTGAAATAAAATAAACAACAAAAATAACAATGAAGTTAATTTCAGTATATAATTATAGAAATTCAAGTACCAGTTAATTTGTGCCAGTTTGATTGGAATAAATAATAAACAATAATAAAATTATATTTTATTTTGTACAATATACCAATTACTATTAACTATCAGATGTACAAAATAAATAGCAGAATTACCTTTATCAGATGGCACAATTCAAATTGATGAGGGCTAGAAATAATAAAAATATTAGTGGGCTAACAAGACAGCTGGAGAATCTAGGAATCGAGATCTTCTACCGCGCAACACCGACATTGTGCGTGCTGCGCAGCAAATCTCAGACTTTGATTTGCATCGAGATTCGTGCAAGCTAAACTTTATAATATCAGACCCCCCCGAATCAAATCTGAGCCGTCCGTAGCTTACAAGCAGAAAATCTGGACCGTCCGTCGATGCTGCGCGGTAGAAGATCAGCTTTCGAGAATCTAGGGGTGTCATTGTGGTTCGTGTGTTTCATAAGCAAAGATATGTTGACTTCTCATTTGTGTCAAAACCGGCTTTTGTTTTCTTGCTTTTTTTGTGGTATTTATAGTTTTTATGGTTAGAATTAGATACACTCATGAATTCATGAATCTATTATTTTATTGTACATTATTGATTAATTAGATATCAATATATTATACTTTCTTTCTTACAATTGAGTTATTTATCTTTTTTTCTTTCTCTTTTTCATATAATTTAAGAAGAGAAAAAATATAATTCATTGATTCAACAGCTTAAATCATGAATGCACTATCAAATTACACACTCATGGACATTGGAGAGTTCGGAACCCAGTTAAGTTCGAACACAACTAAGTTCGAACATTGAAGTTGAGATCAAGTCCGGACACAAATTCACTAATTAAACTCCTCTAAAATATCATTAAAAATACATTTTTACTAAAAAATAACTAAAAATATACTAAATTTGTACTTTTCTTTTTGAAAATCAAACCGGAACACTTGTCCGTAAATAGATTTGCCTCTGCACTTGAATGTACCTAACTCTAACACCATTTTCTAATATGCTTTTCCTGCAGCAATTTATGGGACGAGTCAGTTTATCAGCATTAATTGCAAACATAAACAGAAGGAATTTAAAGAGTTGCCACCAACTTTGCGTATAAAGGGGCCTGCTATGGAAGGTTTTTTTGATACTTGTGTTGCATGCATTGATTTGAAGCAACGCAGGATTTTGATTTTTGTCCAAAATAAATGTTACTAATATAATAATTTAACCTTATCCAACAAAATTTGGGCAAATTTCATTCAATATTAGACCAAACTTTTTAGCTTTTAAAATTGTATGATATTAATTATAACTTGGACAATGAGATATTTTTAACTCTTGATTATAAGATTTTTAGTTTGAGACAAAAGTAGACTTCTAAATTTATTCATAAACGATTTTTTATCTAACAGAACTTCTATTCTGGGCACTGTATCTGTATGGTACACAGTACACAATAGACATTATTCTCATACACATAACATGTTTGCATGACACATCTGCTCCTCTGGGCCATCTCATATATACCATATAGTGTTAATTTGAAATCACAAAAATCCAAGCACGGCTTGTAAACAACATAATATGTTTAGATTCAACATTTTTTTATGAAACAAATACAAATTTCTAACAGAGTTGCTGACGACAGTCCAAGAAAAATGTTAGATTTTCTCATATGATATATAAGGTCGACATGCATGTCTTCATTTTTGCAGAACTGAAACCTAGTACGTACCGGTACCTTGGTCCGATGTTGAAGCCCAAGTGCTACGTGTAGAACCGTAAAAAGAGAGAACGATTGCTAATTTGCTATTGCCTACCATTGCTACCAACTACCAAGGGATGGAGAGATCCAGTATTTGTCATATGTGTACACAGCACATGTGAAAGATTCGTAGCGTATGTACAAATTACAAATGTATACTGTACCAAATTCAAAAGAGGCCATGTTGTGGTTGTGGTTGTGACGTACATTACTTCACGACACAAAGTTGCAACATCGATCTTTACAAGTTACAACGAAGAGAAAAGAAAGA
>CAXKVX010003378.1:0-25460 GCA_964058865.1 Eleocharis quinqueflora | reverse complement strand
GGATAAGATGCTTTGTGGTGTTTTCTTGATTGTTTATAACCCACAAATGAATTAATCAAATATGAAGCACCTAGAATGGTATTCTATGTTTATTCGTGGTGGTTTCATTAAATGTTTAGAGTTTTCTTGGAAAGTTTCCAATCATAAATGAAGAGTCAGATCAGAAACACTTCTCATAGTAGGATAAGATGATTTGTGATTTTTTTCTTGAATAGTTACCACCAATAAATGAAGTAATCGGATAAAAATCACTTCTCCTAGTTGGATAAGATGCATTGTGGTGTTTTCTTGAATTATCACCTCCCCATAAATGAAGTAATCAGACATCAAGCACTTAGAGTGGTATTCTACACTTCTTCATGGTGGTTTCATAAAAGGTTTACAGTTTTCTTGGAAGGTTACCACTCACAAATGAAGTAATCATATCAGAAACACTTCTCGTAGTATGATAAGTTGCTTTGTGGTGTTTTCTTGAATGGTTAGCATCCAGAAATGAAGTACTTGGACCATAAATTCATCTCGTAGCAGGATAAGATGCTTTGTGGTGTTTTATTGAATGTTTATCGCCCATAAATTAAGTAATCAAATGTGAAGCACTGAGAGTGGTCTTCTATGCTTCTCCGTGGGGGTTTACGAAAATGTTTGGAGTTTTCTTGAAAGGTTATCACCCAAAAATGATGTACTCGGATCAGAAATACTTCTCGTGTCACGATAAGATGCTTTGTGGTATTTTCTTGAATGTTCACTCATAAATGAAGTAATCAGATATGAAGCAGTTAGGGTGGTATTCTATGCTTCTTCGTGGTGGTTTGATGAATGGTTTAGAGTTTTCTTGGAAGGTTACCACTCATAAATGAAGTAATCAAATCAAAAACACTTCTCGTTGTAGGATTGGTTGTTTTGTGGTGTTTTGTCGAATGCTTACCACCCCTAAATGAAATACTCGGATAAAAAATACTTCTCATAGCAGGATAAGATGCTTAGTGGATTTTTCTTGAATGGTTACCACCCATCAGACATGAAGCATTGAGAGAGGTTTTTTTATGCTTCTTCGTGGTGGTTTTCTGAAAGGTTTGAAGTTTTCTAAAAAGGTTACCACTTGGATCTGAAACACTTCTCGTAGCAAGATAAGATGCTTTGTGGTGTTTTGTTGAATGTTTACCAACCATAAATGAAGTAATAGTCATGAAGAACTTAGAATGGTAATCTATGCTTCTTATTGGTGGTATCCTGAAAGACTTGGAGTTCTCTTGAAAGATTACCACACATAAATGAAGTACTCTGATTAGAAACACTTCTCGTAGCGGGATAAGATGCTTTGTTATGATTTCTTGAATGTTTGCAACCCATGAATGAATTAATCTAATATGAAACACCTAGAATGGTATTCTATGTTTATTCGTGGTGGTTTCATGAAAGGTTTAGAGTTTTCTTGGAAATTACCAATCATAAATGAAGAGTCAGATTAGAAACACTTCTCATATTAGGATAAGATGATTTGTGGTATTTTCTTCAATGATTACCCCCAATATATGAAGTAATCAGATAAAAAACACTTAACCTATTAGGATAAGATGCTTTGTGGTGTTTTCTTAAAATGTCACAACCCATAAATGAAGTAATCAGATCACAAACACTTCTCGAAGTAGGATAAGATACTTTGTGGTATTTTCTTGAATTGTCACCACCCCATAAATGAAGTAATCAGACATCAAGCACTTAGAGTGGTATTCTACACTTCTTCATGGTGTTTTCATGAAAGGTTTAGAGTTTTCTTGGAAGGTTACCACTCACAAATGAAGTAATCATATCAGAAACACTTCTCGTAGTATGATAAGTTGCTTTGTGGTGTTTTCTTGAATGGTTACCACACATAAATGAAGTACTTGGACCAGAAATACTTCTCATAGCAGGATAAGATGCTTTGTGGTATTTTATTGAATGTTTATAACCCATAAATTAAGTAATTAAACATGAAGCACAGAAAGAGTTCTTCTATGCTTCTTTGTGGTGGTTTCCTGAAAGGTTTGGAGTTATCTTGAATGATTATCACCCAAAACTGAAGTACTCGGATAAGAAACACTTCTCGTGCCACAACAAGATGCTTTGTTCTGTTTTCTTGAATGTTTACCGCGCATAAATGAAGTAATCAGATATGAAGCACTAAGAGCGGTATTCTATGCTTCTTTGTGGTGGTTTAATGAAAGTTTAGAGTTTTCATGGAAGGTTACCACTCATAAATGAAGTAATCAGATCAGAAACACTTCTCGCAGTAGAATAAGATGCTTTGTGGTGTTTTCTTCAATGGTTACCACCCATAAATGAAGTACCCGAATGAGAAACAATTCTCGTAGCAGGATAAGATGCTTTGTGGTATTTTATTGAATGTTTACCACCCATAAATGAAGTAATAGTCATGAAACGCTTATAGTGGTATTCTACGTTTCTTCGTGGTGGTTTCCTGAAAGATTTGGAGTTTTCTTGAAATGTTACCTCCCAAAAATGAAGTACCCGAATCAGAAACACTTCTCATGTCACGATTAGATGCTTTGTGGTATTTTCTTGAATGTTCACCGCACATAAATGAAGTAATCAGATATGAAGCAGTTAAAGTGGTATTGTATGCTTCTTCGTGGTGGTTTTATGAAAGGTTTAGAGTTTTCTTAGAAGGTACCCACTCATAAATGAAGTAATCAGATCAGAAACACATCTCGCAGTAGGATAAGATGTTTTGTGGTGTTTTCTTGAAAGGTTACCACTCACAAATGAAGTAATCTTATCAAAAACACTTCTCGTAGTATGATAAGTTGCTTTCTGGTGTTTTCTTGAATCGTTACCACACATAAATGAAGTACTTGGACCAGAAATACTTCTCATAGCAGGATAAGATGCTTTGTGGTGTTTTATTGAATGTTTATCACCCATAAATTAAGTAATCAAACATGAAGCACTGAAAGTGTTCTTCTATGCTTCTTTGTGGTGGTTTCCTGAAAGGTTTGGAGTTATCTTGAAAGGTTATCACCCAAAAATGAAGTACTCGGATAAGAAACACTTCTCGTGCCACAACAAGATGCTTTGTTGTGTTTCTTGAATGTTTACCGCGCATAAATGAAGTAATCAGATATGAAGCACTTAGAGCGGTATTCTATGTTTCTTTGTGGTGGTTTAATGAAAATTTAGAGTTTTCATGGAAGGTTACCACTCATAAATGAAGTAATCAGATCAGAAACCGCAGTAGAATAAGATGTTTTGTGGTGTTTTCTTCACTGGTTACCACCCATAAATGAAGTTCCCGGATCAGAAACACTTCTCGTAGCAGGATAAGATGCTTTGTGGTATTTTGTTGAATGTTTACCACCCACTGAAGTGTCATGAAACGCTTAGAGTGGTATTCTACGTTTCTTCGTGGTGGTTTCCTGAAAGATTTGGAGTTTTCTTGAAAGGTTACCTCCTAAAAATGAAGTACTCGAATAAGAAACACTTCTCATGTCACGATTAGATGCTTTGTGGTATTTTCTTGAATGTTCACTGCACATAAATGAAGTAATCAAATATGAAGCAGTTAAAGTGGTATTCTATGCTTCTTCGTGGTGGTTTTATGAAAGGTTTAGTGTTTTCTTAGAAGGTTACCACTCATAAATGAAGTAATTAAATCAGAAACACATCTCGCAGTAGGATAAGATGCTTTGTGGTGTTTTCTTGAATGGTTACCACCCATAAATGAAGTACTCGGATCAGAAACACTTCTCGTAGCAAGATAAGATGCTTTGTGGTGTTTTGTTAAATGTTTACCAACCATATATTAAGTAATCAAACATGAAGCACTGAAAGTGTTCTTCTATGCTTTTTTGTGGTGGTTTCCTGAAAGGTTTGGATTTATCTTGAAAGGTTTTCACCCAAAAATGAAGTACTCGGATAAGAAACACTTCTCGTGCCACAACAAGATGCTTTGTTGTGTTTTCTTGAATGTTTACCTCGCATAAATGAAGTAATCAGATATGAAGCACTTAGAGCGGTATTCTATGCTTCTTTGTGGTGGTTTAATGAAAGTTTAGAGTTTTCATGGAAGGTTACCACTCATAAATGAAGTAATCAGACCAGAATCACTTCTCGCAGTAGAATAAGATGCTTTGTGGTGTTTTCTTCAATGATTACCACCCATAAATGAAGTACCCGAATGAGAAACAATTCTCGTAGCAGGATAAGATGCTTTGTGGTATTTTGTTGAATGTTTAACACCCATAAATGAAGTAATTGTCATGGAACGCTTAGAGTGGTATTCTACGTTTCTTCGTGGTGGTTTCCTGAAAGATTTGGAGTTTTCTTGAAAGGTTACCTCCCAAAAATGAAGTACTCGAATCAGAAACACTTCTCGTAGTTGGATAGAATACTTTGTGGTGTTTTTTGAATAATTATCTCCCATAAATGAAGTACTCGGATCAGAAACACTTCTCGTGGCAGGATAAAATGCTTTGTGGTGTTTTCTTGACCGTTTGCCACCCATAAATGTAGTAATCAGACATGAAGCGTTTAGAGTGGCTTTCTACACTTCTTCGTGGTGGTTTCCTAAAAGGTTTGGAGTTTTTTTGATAGATTAGCATTCATAAATGTGGTTTAGAGTTGTCTTGGAAAGTTACCAGTCATAAATGAAAAGTCAGATCAGAAACATTTCTCATAAATGAAGTATTCGGATCATAAATACTTCTCGTAGCAGGATAAGATGTTTGCAGTATTTTTTTGAATGTTTACCACCCATAAATGAAATACTTGGACCAGAAATACTTCTCGTAGTAGGATAAGATGCTTTGTGGTATTTTATTGAATGTTTATCACCCATAAATTAAGTAATCAAACATGAAGCACTGAGAGTGTTCTTCTATGCTTCTTTGTGGTGGTTTCCTGAAAGGTTTGGAGTTATTTTGAAAGGTTATCACCCAAAAATGAAGTACTCGGATAAGAAACACTTCTCGTGTCACGATAAGATGCTTTGTGGTATTTTCTTGAATGTTCACCACGCATAAATGAAGTAATCAGATATGAAGCTGTTAGAGTTGTATTCTATGCTTCTTCGTGGTGGTTTGATGAAAGGTTTAGAGTTTTTCTTGGAAGGTTACCACTCATAAATGATGTAATCAGATCAGAAACATTTCTCGCAATAGGATAAGATGCTTTGTGGTGTTTTCTTGAGTGGTTACCACCCATAAATGTACTCGGATCAGAAACACTTCTCGTAGCAAGAAAATATGCTTTGTGGTGTTTTGTTAAATGTTTAGCAAACAAAAATGAAGTAATAGTAATGAAGCACAAAGAATGGTATTCTATGCTTCTTATGGGTGGTTTCATGAAAGGTTTAGAGTTTTCTTGGAAATTTACCACTCATAAATGAAGTAATCAGATCTGAAACACTTCTCGCAGTAGGATAAGATGCTTTGTGGTGTTTTCTTGAATGGTTACCACCCATAAATGAAGTACTCGGATCAGAAACACTTATTGTGGTAGGATAAATTACTTTGTGGTGTTTTGTTGAATGTTTACCAACTATAAATGAAGTAATACGTTTCTTCGCGGTGGTTTCCTAAAAGGTTTGGAGTTTTCTTGAAAGGTTACCACCCATAAATGAAGTAATCGTACCACAAACACTTCTCGTAGTAGGATAGAATACTTTGTGGTGTTTTTGAATAATTATCTCCCATAAATGAAGTACTCGGATCAGAAACACTTCTCCTAGCAGGATAAAATGCTTTGTGGTGTTTTCTTGACCGTTTGTCACCCATAAATGTAGTAATCAGACATGAAGCGCTTAGAGTTGCTTTCTACACTTCTTCGTGGTGGTTTCCTAAAAGGTTTGGAGTTTTCATGATAGATTAGCATTCATAAATGAAGTACTCTGATTAGAAACACTTTCCATAGCGGGATAAGATGCTTTGTGGTGTTATCTTGAATGTTTACAACCCATAAATGAATTAATCAAATATGAAGCACCTAGAATGATATTCTATGCTTCTTCGTGGTGGTTTCATGAAAGGTTTAGAGTTGTCTTGGAAAGTTACCAGTCATAAATGAAAAGTCAGATCAGAAACATTTCTCATAGTAGGATAAGATGATTTGTGGTGTTTTCTTGAATGGTTCACACCCATAAATGAAGCAATCGGATCAAAAACATTTATCATAGTAGGATAAGATGCTTTGTGGTGTTTTCTTGAACTTTTACCACCCATAAATGAAGTAATCTGACATGAAGCACTTAGATTGGTATTCAATGGTTCTTCATGGTGGTTTCATGTAAGGTTTAAAGTTTTCTTGAATTGTTACCACTCATAAATGAACTAATCATATCAAAAACACTTCTCGTAGTATGATAAGTTGCTTTGTGGTGTTTTTTTGAATGGTTACCACCCATAAATGAAGTACTTGGATGATAAACACTTTTTCGTAGCAGGATAAGATGCTTTGGATTGTTTTATTGAATGTTTAATACCCATAAATTAAGTAATCAGACATGAAGCACTAAGAGTGGTCTTCTATGCTTCTTCGTGGTGGTTTTCTGAAAGGTTTGGAGTTTTCTTGAATGGTTACCACCCAAAAATGAAGTACTCGGATCAGAAACACTTCTCGTGCCACGATAAGTTGCTTTGTGGTGTTTTCTTGAATGTTTACTGTGCATAAATGAAGTAATCAGATATGAAGCACTAGAGTAGTATTTATGCTTCTTCGTGGTGGTTTGATGAAAGGTTTAGAGTTTTCATGGAAGGTAACCACTCATAAATGAAGTAATCAGATCAGAAACACTTCTCGCAGCAGGATAAGATTCTTTGTGCTGTTTTTTTGAATGGTTACCACCCATAAATGAAGTACTCGGATCAGAAACACTTGTCGTAGCAGGATAAGATGCTTTGCGGTGTTTTCTTAAATGTGTACTACCCATAAATGAAGTAATCAGGTATGAAGCACTTAGAATGCTATTTTATGCTTCTTTGTGGTGGTTTTATGAAAGGTTTAAAGTTTTCTTGAAAGATTACCACTCATAAATGAAGTAATCATATCAAACACTTCTCGTAGTTGGACATAATGCTTTCTGGTGTTTTCTTGAATGGTTATCTCCCATAAATGAAGTACTCGGATCATAACACTTCTCATAGCAGGATAAAATACTTTGTGTTGTTTTCTTGAACGTTTGCCACCCATAAATGAAGTAATCAGACATGAAGCGCTTAGAGTGGCATTCTACGCTTCTTCGTAGTGGTTTTCTAAAAGGTTTAGAGTTGTCTTGAAAGATTACCACCCATAAATGAAGTACTCTGATTTGAAATGTTGTACTAGGCAATGTCTCAATTTGTCGATTTGCAAAACCAAAATCATTTAAACTAACAATTTTAGTTTAAATGAAGACCAAGAAAGCATCAAGGGATGAAGATATGAAGCCTAATCTTTATTACATACAAGAATGAAGATTAAAGAGCGTCAAGAGATGAAGATATAAAGCCTAATCTTCATTAGGTGCTGTAAATATACATGTCAAATTATTTTAAGAGTAAATATAACTGTCCCCCAGTTCCTGTCCCCCTTACGCGTCCCCCCACTCAAATGCAATGATAAATTATTTTTAATTCTTTGTATAAATAATTTATTGAACAAATGCAATGATAATCATTTTTTAGTATAAAGACTTATACTAAAAAATATAAAGACTACTACATTTGAGTATAAAGACTTATATGGGGGGCGTGTAAGGGGGGCTTGTAAGGGGGGACAGTTAGTCGCTTCCTTATTTTAAATCAAAGAGTTGAGCTAAAACAGCAAGAATTGGACTTTGGGCACTCATAACATTGCTTAACGTTTTATAACGTTACACAATGTTATGGACATGTAGTATAACGTTGCCTAACTTTATACAACGTTGTGCAGCCAAGACTGTCATGTTTAGTGATCATAATGTTGCACAACAATGCAGAACGTTGTACAACTTAGCACAGCAATGTTGTACAACGTTATACTTCGTTGCGTAACGTTATGGTGAATAAGGACAAAATAAAACGGTAAAATTTCAAATTTCTGACAGACTGGCTACATCACACAATGTTGTATAACGTTGCAGAATGTTAAGTAACGTTTTAATACAAAAAAGTCTGAAAAATGAGGAATTTACAGCACATATAAAAGGGAACCATTCTATCTTCTTCATTATCATATTTAACATTGCAAAATACCTTTTTCTCCCAGCCACCATTATTGTACCAAGCTAAAACTTTCAAAACCATTTCCAAAGCTCAACTCCTTGATCTAAAATATTAAAATCAATCTATAGAGTGTTGAGAGATCATTGGTGTATCTAATTAGATTAGTCCATCATCTATATATTATTGTCTTTCTTTCTCTTTTGGTCGTTGTGCCGCATTGGTTATTTGGCTTTGTCTCTCATCCTTAGTGTGTAAGAGGGCAAGGGTCAACTTTGTATTGCAACTTTATCTAGTGGAGCGGACCAGGCTTTTTACCGCAAGAAGCGGGGGCGCCGGGGACCCGAAGACGTAGGCGAGGCCGTTAGTGCAAGCTGAACTCCGTCAACACGCGATTGAGCCATCTCCTTACCCTTACTCTCTTTTAATTTATTAATTCCTAATTGCTTGGGTGAATTGTGCTTGAATTGTTTAATTAGGGATTAGTGAATTGCTGTTTGAATTGGCCAATTGGGAAATCGGTTGGATTACTAACTAGAATCATTTGAGACACATTGATCAATTAGTATTACGCTTCCAAAATTAGAATTTTGGTTAAGCCTACCACTTCTCCAATTGATTGTTGGTTGTTTGCATTTAAGAAGTGATTCAATTGAATTTGTGAAAGTTGCAATTAGGACCTCGTAAGTTTAATTAAGCCGAAAATTAGCCATAACCTAGGCAGCCTAGGTTATCAAGAAACACTTCTCGTAACGAGATAAAATGCTTTGGGGTATTTTCTTGAATGTTTACAACCCATAAATGAATTGATCAAATCTGAAGCACCTAGAATCGTATTCTATGTTTCTTCGTGGGGTATCATGAAAGGTTTAGAGTTTTCTTGGAAAGTTACCAATCATAAATGAAGAGTCAGATCAGAAACACTTCTCGTAGTAAGATAAGATGATTTGTGGTGTTTTCTTGAATGGTTATCATCAATTGATGAAGTAATCGGATAAAAAAATACTTCTCCTAGTAGCATAAGACACTTTGTGGTGTTTTATTGAATGGTTACCACTCCTAAACGAAGTAATCAAACATTAAGCACTTAGAGTGATATATAATGCTTCTTCGTAATGGTTTCATGAAAGGCTTAGAGTTTTCTTGGAAGGTTACCACTCACAAATGAAGTAATAATATCAGAAACTCTTCTCGTAGTAGGATAAGTTGCTTTGTAGTGTTTTCTTGAATGGTTACCACCCATAAATGAAGTACTTGGACCAGAAATTCTTCTCGTAGCAGGATAAGATGCTTTGTGGTGTTTTATTGAATGTTTATCACCCATAAATTAAGTAATCAGACATGAAGCACTAAAAGTGGTCTTCAATGCTTCTTCGTGGTGGTTTCCGGAAAGGCTTGGAGTTTTCTTGAAAGGTTACCACTCAAAAATGAAGTACTCGAATAAAAAATACTTCTTGTGCCACAATAAGATGCTTTGTGGTATTTTCTTGAATGTTTACCGCGCATAAATGAAGTAATCAGACATGAAGCACTGAGAGTGGTATTCTATGCTTCTTCGTGGTTGTTCCCGAAAAGGTTTGGAGTTTTCTTGAAAGATTACCACCCATAAATAAAGTAATCAGATCAGAAACACTTCTCGCAGTAGGATAAGATGTTTTGTGGTATTTCTTCCATGGTTACCACCCATAAATAAAGTACTCGAATCAGAAACACTTCTGGTAGCAGGATAAGACGTTTTGTGGTGTTTTGTTGAATGTTTACCACCCATAAATAAAGTAATAGTCATGAAGCGCTTACAATGGTATTCTACGTTTCATCGTGGTGGTTTTCTGAAAGGTTTGGAGTTTTCTTGAAACGTTACCATCCATAATTGAAGTACTCGGATCAAAATAACTTCTCGTGGCAGGATAAGATGCTTTGTGGTGTTTTATTGAATGTTTACCACCCATAAAGAAAGTAATCATATCAGAAACACTTCTCGTAGTAGGATAGAATGCTTTGTGGTTTATTCTTGAATGGTTACCATCCATAACTGAAGTACTCGGTTAAGAAACACTTCTCGTAGTAGGATAAGATGCTTTGTGGTGTTTTCTTGAATGGTTACCACTCATAAATGAAGTACTCGGATCAGAAACACTTCTCGTAGCAGGATAAGATGCTTTGTGGTGTTTTGTTGAATGTTTACCAATCATAAATGAAGTAATGGTCATGAAGTGCTTAGAATGGTATTCTATGGTTCTTCGTTGTGGTTTCCTCAAAGATTTGGAGTTTTCTTGAATGGTTACCATGCAAAATTAAGTACTCGGATCAGAAACACTTCTCATAGCAGGATAAGATGCTTTATGGTGTTTTCTTGAATGATTACCACCCATAAATGAAGTACTTGCATCAGAAACACTTCTCGTAGCAGGATAAGATGCTTTGTGTTATTTTCTTAAACGTTACCACCCATAAATGCAATAATCATATCAGAAACACTTATCGCAGTAAGACATGATGCTTTGTGGTGTTTTATTGAATGGTTACCACCCATAAATGATGTACTCGGATCAAAAACACTTATCGTAGCAGGATAAGATGCTTTGTGGTGTTTTCTTAAATGGTTACGACCCATAAATGAAGTACTCGGATCAAAAACACTTCTCGTAGCAAGATAAGATGCTTTGTGGGGTTTCGTTGAATGTTTACCAACGATAAATGAAGTAATGGTCATGAAGTGCTTAGAGTGGTATTCTATGGTTCTTCGTTGTGGTTTCCTCAAAGATTTGGAGTTTTCTTGAAGGTTTACCACCCATAAATGAAGTACTCGGATCAGAAACACTTCTCGTAGCAGGATAAGATGCTTTGTGGTGTTTTGTTGAATGTTTACCAATCATAAATGAAGTAATGGTCATGAAGTGCTTAGAGTTGTATTCTATGGTTCTTCGTTGTGGTTTCCTCAAAGATTTGAAGTTTTCTTGAAGGTTTACCACCCATAAATGAAGTACTCGGATCAGAAACACTTCTCGTAGCAGGATAAGAAGCTTTGTGGTGTTTTGTTGAATGTTTACCAATCATAAATGAAGTAATGGTCATGAAGTGCTTAGAGTGGTATTCTATGGTTCTTCATTGTGGTTTCCTCAAAGATTTGGAGTTTTCTTGAATGGTTACCACCCATAAATGAAGTACTCGGATCAAAACACTTATCGTAGCAGGATAATATGATTTGTGGTATTTTCTTGAATGGTTACCACCCATAAAGGTACTCGGATCAAAAACACTTCTCGTAGCAGGATAAGATGCTTTGTGGTGTTTTCTTAAGTGGTTACCACCCATAAATGAAGTACTCAGATCAAAAACACTTCTCGTAGCAAGATAAGATGCTTTGTGTTGTTTCGTTGAATATTTACCAACGATAAATGAAGTAATGGTCATGAAGCGCTTAGAGTTGTATTCTACGTTTCTTCGCGGTGGTTTCCTGAAAGATTTGGAGTTTTCTTGAAGGTTTACCACCCATAAATGAAGTACTCGGATCAGAAACACTTATCGTAGCAGGATAAGATGCTTTGTGGTATTTTGTTGATTGTTTACCAACGATAAATGAAGTAATGGTCATGAAGCGCTTAGAGTGGTATTCTACGTGTCTTCGTGGTGGTTTCCTAAAAGATTTGGAGTTTTTCTTGTAGGTTTACCACCCATAAATGAAGTACTCGAATCAGAAACACTTCTCGTAGCAGGATAAGATGCTTTGTGGTGTTTTGTTGAATGTTTACCAATCATAAATGAAGTAATGGTCATGAAGTGCTTAGAGTGGTATTCTATGGTTCTTCGTTGTGGTTTCCTCAAAGATTTGGAGTTTTCTTGAAGGGTTACCATCCAAAATTAAGTACTCGGATCAGAAACACTTCTCATAGCAGGATAAGATGCTTTATGGTGTTTTCTTGAATGGTTACCACCCATAAATGAAGTACTTGCATCAGAAACACTTCTCGTAGCAGGATAAGATGCTTTGTGTTATTTTCTTAAACGTTTACCACCCATAAATGCAATAATCATATCAGAAACACTTATCGCAGTAAGACATGATGCTTTGTGGTGTTTTATTGAATGATTACCACCCATAAATGAAGTACTCGGATCAAAAACACTTATCGTAGCAGGATAAGATGCTTTGTGGTGTTTTCTTAATTGGTTACCACCCATAAATGAAATACTCGGATCAAAAACACTTCTCGTAGCAAGATAAGATGCTTTGTGGGATTTCGTTGAATGTTTACCAACGATAAATGAAGTAATGGTCATGAAGCGCTTAGAGTGGTATTCTACGTTTCTTCGCGGTGGTTTCCTGAAAGATTTGGAGTTTTCTTGAAGGTTTTCCACCCATAAATGAAGTACTCGGATCAGAAACACTTCTCGTAGCAGGATATGATGCTTTGTGGTATTTTGTTGAATGTTTACCAACCAAAAACGAAGTAATGGTCATGAAGTGCTTAGAGTGGTATTCTATGGTTCTTCGTGGCGGTTTCCTGAAAGATTTGAATTTTTTTGAAGGGTTACCACCCATAAATGAAGTACTCAGATCAGAAACACTTCTCATAGCAGGATAAGATGCTTTGTGGTATTTTCTTGAATGTTTACCATCCATAAATAAAGTAATAAAATCAGAAACACTTCTCGCAGTAGGATATGATGCTTTGTGGTGTTTTCTTGAATGGTTACCACCCATAAAAGAAGTACTCACATCAGAAACACTTCTCGTAGCAGGATAAGATGCTTTGTGGTGTTTTTTTGAACGTTTACCACCCATAAATGAAATAATCAAATCAGAAACACTTCTCGCGGTAGGATATGATGTTTTGTGGTGTTTTCTTGAATGATTACCACCCATAAAAGAAGTACTCACATCAGAAACACTTATCGTAGTAGGATAATATGATTTGTGGTATTTTCTTGGATGGTTACCACCCATAAAGGTACTCGGATCAAAAACACTTCTCGTAGCAGGATAAGATGCTTTGTGGTGTTTTCTTAAATGGTTACCACCCATAAATGAAGTACTCGGATCAAAAACACTTCTCGTAGCAAGATAAGATGCTTTGTGTTGTTTCGGTTAATGTTTACCAACGATAAATGAAGTAATGGTCATGAAGCGCTTAGAGTTGTATTCTACGTTTCTTCGCGGTGGTTTTCTGAAAGATTTGGAGTTTTCTTGAAGGTTTACCACCCATAAATGAAGTACTCGGATCAGAAACACTTCTCGTAGCAGGATAAGATGCTTTGTGGTATTTTGTTGATTGTTTACCAACGATAAATGAAGTAATGGTCATGAAGCGCTTAGAGTGGTATTCTACGTTTCTTCGTGGTGGTTTCGTAAAAGATTTGGAGTTTTTTTGAAGGTTTACCACCCATAAATGATGTACTCGGATCAAAAACACTTCTCGTAGCAGGATAAGATACTTTGTGGTGTTTTCTTGAATGTTTATCACCCATAAATGAAGTAATCATATCAGAAACACTTCTCACAATAGAATTGGATGCTTTGTGGTATTTTTTTGAATGGTTTCCACCTATAAATGAAGTACTCGGATCAGAAACAATTCTTGTAGCAGGATAAAATGTTTTGTGGTGTTTTCTTGAATGTTTACCATCCATAAATGAATTAATCAAACATGAACCACTTAGAGTGGTATTCTACGCTTCTTCGTGTTGGTTTCCTGAAAAATTTGGAGTTCTCTTGAAATGTTACCACACATAATGAAGTACTAAGATCAGAAACACTTCTCGTAGAAGGATAAGATTCTTTGTAGTGTTTTTTGAATGGTAACACCCATAAATGAAGTACTCGGATCAGAAACACTTCTCGTAGCATGATAAGATGCTTTGCGGTATTTTCTTGAATGTTACCATCCATAAATGAAGTAATCAGTCATGAAGCACTTAGAATGATATTTTATACTTCTTCGTGGTGATTTCATGAAAGATTTAGAGTTTTCTTGGAAGATTACCACTCATAAATGAAATAATCATATCAGAAACACTTCTCGTAGTAGGATATGTTGTTTTTGCTAGAATTGAATCCTATATAAGTTACAAGTTAGAAGTGATTATTTCTCATATCAGAAACACTTCTTGTAGTAGGATATGATGCGTTTGGCCAGAATTGAACCCTATCAGAAATAATCATATCAGAAACACTTCTTGTTAAACCTTAAGTTACAAGTTTGTAAAAGTTTTGCGGAAACATATTTTTTATTAGGGCTAACAATCATATGAGTTTGTTTAAGTTTTATAAGGCACAATTCATCAAAAATTTGCTCTCCCTAAATTTATGGCAACTAGTGTTGGGGGATTAACTTTCAAATCACCTAAGTTTTTTTTTAGGCACCCAAGCAATTTTTGATTGGTTGCTTTTCTTCGTAAGAGTGCATTCCAACAAAATATGATCATGTTTGCAACAATAGTTGCATATGACACTTGTTGGAGAATTATCACTTGTATTATTAGTGTGCTTGCTTTAACAAATTTAGTGTGATAATCATTTCTCAATTTGATTGATAAATATAATTGAAATCTGACTTAGACACATGTTTTGAATAAGATAATCGGTTATTTTCATTTGAAGTAGTTCCCAATGTATGCAAAGTTATTTATCTAAATTTAATGTCCATTTTCTTTAGTTGTCAGTTGTCATCGTGTAAGAGATCTTAGATTTAGAACGATTGAAAATATAGTCTTTAATAAACATCTAAATTTGAGAGGCTTCATTTACATCTCAAAAAAAAAAGTTAGCACTTGGTTACGTTTTAGGCAAACAAAATGTATATTCACATAACTTTTTTTACAATTAACGCTGCAAAAAAAAAATGAAAGGATTTGCATCTTGTTCAAGATGAGCTTGAAAAAAAAATTCATAATTAATTCGCTCAATTTATAAACAATCTTTCCAATGAATCAACTCGACTCTTTTGTTATCAAGTTGAGTTCAAACGTGACTCAATTCTCCGACTCAACTCGACATATGATGTATGTGTTTTTACTACTAAACTTATTTCGTTAGTTGCTATTTATTGATTTATTTTATAAGTAATTGTAATATTTTAATTCTTAAATTCATCCATAGTATATCCAATATGCATGTAATGTCATTATTCGGATTACAATAAAACAGTTCACAATTTCAAATAACGAGTTGACAAATTAAAATTAATTTTTGTACTATGCATAAACAAGCTGGTAGCGAAGAAGCAAACTCGGCACTCGAGTTGCAACCAACAAAGCAGAAGTTGTGTGTTTAGCTCAAAACTAGATTCAGACTCTGTTCAACTCAGCTCGCTTTAACTGGAGCACTGTTTTAAAATACGGTTGTTTTGACCGATCAATCGGTCGATTAGTCGTTAGTGGCAATCAAACCGTCACATATAGTCGATTCGGAGACTACTTCGTTGTTGAAAACACATAATCGACCAACTTTTCCGATTATTCATTCGTTTTTTTCATTTTTCTGTATTTTCATTATATTAAATTATTAATAAATTATGACTTTTTCTTATATATATGACCCGATATAAATTTAATGATCCATTATACAACAGTGCGAATTCATACATTTAGATTTTTATTTTTTTAAAGTAAGATTAGTAAATATTATATTCATAAAAATGCAAGTAATTTATTTATAATAAATATTGATATTTTTATACATTAAAATGTGAACGTCAAAGTCTGCAAAAATTCGACTAATCGACCACAGAACGATTAATAGCTGTTCGACGATATCCACTCTGAT
This sequence comes from Eleocharis quinqueflora, assembly GCA_964058865.1. NCBI lineage: Eukaryota > Viridiplantae > Streptophyta > Magnoliopsida > Poales > Cyperaceae > Eleocharis > Eleocharis quinqueflora. The sequence continues at coordinate 9,521 of CAXKVX010003378.1, read as the reverse complement.
CCTCGAGCGCATTTCATTTTTTTAAACACTGAACTGGAGTTTTGAGCTGGATCTTACTTCCAGCCCTGTTTGCAAATTTCAACTCTTCGATGATAGCTCTCTAAGTCTACAACAAGAGTTAATGTTTTTCAACCGTAATTTACAAGAATTGGGCTTTTCTCAAACTGAAGAAGCTCATTTCTGGGTCAACGAAGGTTACAATATCAATTTGGACATTTTTTTTTCTGTTCGAAAATGTCGTCCGATCGAAACAGGCTTAATTCAACAACATATGGAAACAAGCTATCTCCTTCAGGGTCATATTGATATTGTGCGCTAAATTCAAAAAAAAAAATGGGATCACATTATCGGGTTTGGGTTCCACAAGTAAACGACAAATTTATACAGCATAGCTGCACCAGGTAGGAGGAACAAAATTTTCTGCACTCTTTTTTAGAAGTATAGAGGCACTTAAAAAATATAGATTTGAACGATTTAATTTATAATATAAAAGTCATCATAATCATATAATTGAGAATTAGTCATTCACATTTAATTCAATAGTTCAAATTTTATGAGTTAGGATTGGGTACACTCATGAATGCACCATTTGATTGTGCACTCATGGTTTAAATTGTTGGATCACTGAACTACACACTCTCTTCTAATAATTTAATAATTTATTATTTTCTCACTCTAAGTAATTTAAGAAGAGGAAGGATGTAACTCATTGATCCAATGATTCAAACAATGAGTGCACAATCAAATGATGCACTAATGAGTGTATCTACCCCTCTCCCAAATTTTACAGGCGCAGAAGCATCCCTAAAAATCAACACATAGTCTAGCAAATCATCAAGTTTTCAAAACCAACACATAATCTAGCAAAAATAAAAGAAAAAACATGTAGACATACCATCATCCTACAAATCAACAATCCAAGACATAAAACACACAACACAACCAATAGTCAAACCATAGCAACAATCCAACGATACTAATCAAACGAAAACTCGACTTAAGACTACAGCCTAACTACTCAAATCAACCTCCATATCCTCATTAGCAAGTGAAGTGTCTGCCTCGTGTTGCACCACTTGTGATCTATTTTGCCTTCCTACAACAGCGTACTCCTCAATCTACTTGACGGCAATAGAGTGTGCATCCTCGTATATCACTCTCACTTGATTCTCGATGCGAAGGGCGGTTGCATGCAAAGTCCTTTGCATTTCCAAGATGACTCGTTGGTTTTCCTCCACCCGTGTGAGCCGAGTATCAAAGGTTTGCATCCATTCATTTGGCACGGGTTGAGGTTGTGCTCGCCTTCACCGAGTGGTGCATCCTCATATACGGAAGGAGGTAAATCCAGCTCCGTGATTGATTGGCTCTAGCATTTGGATGCCTAAGCCACATATTATTTAGTGCACTACTTGGAAGAAGTTTCTCGTTTCGACCACTACCGACATCATGCACCAAACCAATATTGGGTATTTCTCTCCAAAGATTTTGGGGTCGGTGAAATGTTTTGTTGGACTTGGTTGCAATGTGAAGCTCATATATGTCAATACCTTGGGCTTTGAACATGCGATGAATGATATGCCCATACGAGAAGCTACCAATTTGGTGATCCTTACATGCAAGCATATGAGATAACATGATAAAGGGAATGTGAAACCTTCATGTGTTTAGGTCAATCATGTCACAGAGGAAGAAGATGTTGTTATATTGAACATTTGCTTTAATATCGGTTTTGGATATAAGGATATTGTTCACAAATAGAAAGGTTAATCGGTGGAGGGCAAGTAAACAAGTAGAGTAGAAATCCTCAATCGAGTTCTTGTTAACCAACATATGTTTCTTTCGGTGATTTTGGCCATGCACTGTGGGTTACGTACACTTGTTCAAGGTCATTATCGATGGGTAACCCAATGACTTCTGATAGGTTGTATATGGTTATGTCTAAGGTTCGACCCATTATATACGATCGAACCACGAGAAATCCGCCATTTTCATCGTCAAGTTGGGACACGACTGTAAGGATAATATTGGGGCTTAGGCGCAAGACTAAGGTCAAATTACATGGCAAAAGCGTTTTCAATCAACAATTTCAAATTAAAGTTTTTAGACCTTAATCACCTAGCCAAGAGTTCAAGCAAGCAATTATAGAAGTAATAGAGCAATTCACAAATTAACAAAGAGCAAAGTTATAAGAGAGAGAGTAAAAAGATAGCAAGAGCAATCAAGAGAACAAAAAGAACACCCGATGTAACGTGGTTCGGCATATCAATCAACTAGGCCTACGTCCATGGGTCTCCCAGACCAAATCTTCCTTCCGGGCCGATTTCACTATCAAAACAAGTGTTCTTTACAATTTCAGAACTGATCTTTGATTTCTTCTGCACAAGCAAATCAATCTTCGACTCTAGACCAATGTATGGGGCAACACCACTCCACACGGTTAACGGTCTGATTGACAAAACAATCAAGGACAAGAGATGCACCACTTGACACACAAATGTGGTGCACCAAAGGCTAGAATCTAGCTAAAGGAAAGTTCTCGGATTGACAATTAGACTATGAGTGCTATCCTAATGCTCTGAGGTTTAGATAGATAAAGGAGAAGGCTATTTGGCTCTTTGTTGTGCTCAATTTGATGCTTGGAAGCTTGTGGAGGGGGGTGTTTGATACTCTGCTGGTTCGTCTCTGCATCATATATATAGGCTGGGCACTTCTTGGAGTCTTGATCCCTTCAAACTCAATTGTGGCATTACAGGAAGTCTGTGACGCATTGCCAGACCCGTTATAACGGGTTGTAGTTCTTCCATATTTGACCTTATGTGCATTTGTAGTTGTCATGTGGGCCTGTCTAAGCAGGAACTCATTACAACGGGTGAAAGGTGTTGTGACACCTTAGGGAAGCGTTACAATAACGCTGCTTTCTGCCAATTTCATGCTTATTCCTTGCCTCTCTCCTTCTGACCCGTTGTGACGGGTTGGGCACCCGTTATGATGGGTTGCTAACCCGTTGTGACGGGTTCTAGAGCGTTATAATAACGTTGTGCTTTGTTGAGCACTGTGAAGCCATCCCTTGATGTCTTGAGCATGTCTTGAATTGTGTTGAGCATGTTTGAGCGTTGTTTGAGCATGTGCAAATATTGGCAAAAGGCTCAAATAAAACAAGCTCCCCTGAATTTAATACATATATTTATATAAGTCAAGTTTTATATTTCTTCTCCTTAATGAACTAAAATTTTCAAATATAGCACGATTCATTAAGTTTAATCAAGATTTTTTTCAATTTAGAATAAGGGGAGATAAATCATCAAGAGGCATATATCAAACAAAAATAACTCATAAAAGATCATATCAATATCCAATACTCAATGTTATGCAAACAAACATCATATTAATCATGAAATTCATACAAGGAGCATAGCAAAAGTAAAAAGAAAAATCCTAATCTACTCATATTCATCTTCACTACTCTCATGAAGATCATCCTCCGGATTAAGTTGAGTAGCTCCCTCTTGTGCCTCTCCCATGTGAGTTTCGTGTCCGATGGGATCGGGACAATCATTCCAAGACTCGAATTATTGAGTCCAATTGGCCCGGACCATGGAGTTGAACTCATTGTGATTGTCAAGTCTCTCATGTACACTTGCGGAGTTGTATTTGTTGTAGAGTGACAAGTGATACACTTGTTGAGAGACATATTGAGTTCCTTCTTCAATCGTTGAGAATGCATAAGGCATTATTGGGATGAAGGTTTGAGGAGTGTAGAAGGATGGGTCTTGAGGGATTTGATACTCTTGGTATGATGGAGGAAGCATGTATGAAGAGGTACCGGCTTAAGGCATGCTTGATATAAGCTCTTTCTCCATGGCTTGTGGAGCATCCAAATCAGTGTATTGGTTAGGTAGTCTCCTTCCTTATTCAATCATTCATTGGCTTGGGTTTCGATTCCCAAGTCTAACTTCTTTTTTATCCAACCCTTGTTTTCAAGGAAGGTGATTAGATTTGTCGGGAAGTAGATGATATGATTAGGTTCTCTTGAGTTAATTGGAATAACAATGTTCTTGTGCAAAAGTATTCGGGTCAAGAGATGAGGGTATGGTAGGCTCATTTGCTAGTTAGTTAAGGCGATTCTCATGTGGTGTAGGATGATAAAGGGGATATCTACCACCTTATCCTTAGTAATGAGATGCCTAAGAAGAAACTCATTTGTGTGCTCTATGTTGGTTTTAAGTGTTAGAATGTAATGGGGATTTTTGCTAATGCACAAGACTAAGGTCAAATCAATGTGCGGAAGCGATTACAATTCAATTTCAATCTTTTAGACCTTAATCACCTAGCAAAGTAATAGAGCAAGCAATTTCAAGAACTAATTGAGCAAATCACAACAATTAAGATCAAACAGCTAAAAAGAGAGAGAAAGAGTGAAGAGAGAGAAATCGAGAATAAGTGAATATGCTATGTAATGTGGTTCGAACTATCAAAAGAAATTAGGCATACGTCCACGGGTCTCCCGAAATAAATCTTCTTTTCGGGCCGTTTCACTATAATCAAGTATCTTTTACAAAGGGGCAGAGACGATCTTTAACTTTTTCTAACACAAGTAAGCCAATCTTCTTCTCCTAAACCGATGCACGAGACAACACCTCAATACACCGCAACAAGGTCCGATTGACTACACAATCAAGGACATGGATGCACCACTTGACAACACAAATTTGGTGCACCAAAGGCTAAACAATTAGCTAAAGTTTATGTTCTCGAATAGACAATAAGAGAATAGTAGCTATCATAATTGCTCTCTAGTTTAGATAGCTGGAGGAGACTTGAATCAGGCTCTCTTTAGTGCTCAATTACTGTTGGGAAGCTTGTGAGATTGTTTGGATCATCTTCTGGTTCGTTTGTGCATTACTTATATAGGCTGAGCACTTTTTGGGATCTTGGATCTGTGAAAATACACCATAACATTACAGAAATCCCCATAACGAGTTGTGAAGGCGTTATAGTGCCTTGAGCATATTCCCTCATTGCCCTTCCACTGCTGACTTATGGGCCAGATTTCTAACAACTCGTTATAACGCTTGGCTAAGGCGTTATAACAGATGGCAACTCGTTGTGACACCTTGCTGGAGCGTTACAGTAACGCTTGTCTCGGAAAAATCCAGCATCTGCTCCTTATCTCTCCTCCTGAGGCGTTATGACGCCTTGGACACTCGTTATAACGCCTTTGGGACCCATTATAACGAGTTATCAAGCGTTATGGTAACGCTGTGCTATGTCTTGAGCCTTGAAGCCTTCCATTGATGCTTTGATCATTTCTTGACTTGTTCAGGACATGTTTGATGGTTTCTATTGATCCTTTTTATCAGTGTTATTTGGAGTTTAAGATGGCAGTAAGCTTTTTCTCATTTTTTTTTTGTAAAATACAAACAGATACAACATAACCATCTTATCTGTCAGTACCAACATAACAGAAGAGATAATGAACAAAGTTGTTCATTCATTTCCTAGTATTTCTCTTTTTGATATTTAACATAGCATCTATACATAAAAAAAACTTAATATCTCTACATACAAATTAAACATTTGGATATTGAAAAAATAAACAATTTAAGGAGATACACAAACACTAGAATAGCGCATCAACTAGACACAAGAACAGACATTAATGAAACAAAAAATAACAGTTAATCAACCTTGATCCAACCAAAGCTATGGAAAAAAAACTTGATATAAGTCAAAATTTTCCGATTTCATAAATTGTAATTACGCCGCTGAATATCTCTTTGCTATTATAGGTAGTGCTACAACATCAGTAAAGCAATACATCAAATCCAAACAGAGTTCATGGAACTGGAGAGACCTTTGTACGGTTTACACTGTTGCACTAAAACCAGATGTGATGCAACAATGGCACCATCGGGTTCTCCAGCTCCAGTGAGTTTTCATCCATTGTTCATGCTTCGTTTTATTAGTATTTTGAATCAATTGTTATTCCTTTTCTTTCCATTTTTTCCCTAATATAAGATATACTGAGAACAAATTGTTAGTTTGGCAAGAATTGATAATCCGGAGTGAAGGAATCATACAAAATAGAGGAATTATTTGTGTAACTATACTTCAAAATTTTCCTAATAATACTGATTTCAGTTTTTCATGTGTATAAAAGCTATAACAAATCAAGATTATTATTTAGTAAAAATCAGTAGTTATTGAATTACAATGTTGATTCAGTAAGAAATCGGTAAACCTACGGTATCGGTTATTAATTATTGGTAATGGATCTGACTAATACAAAATAAAAATGCATAAAAATAAATTTAAAGCACTTAAATTATGGCTTCCCTTTCAGAATTAAACTTAAAGTAGCCTTCCAGATTAGAAGGAAAAGACTTGCAGATATTTATGCAAAATCTTTTTTTTTAAGTACGCGTAGGCCTACGATTTTCATTAATATAAAGAAAGAAAAAATATTTACATGGTGTTATGTACACTGTTTTGTAATCTAGAAAGCTATGTATACAGAGCCTCCTGGAGGCCCTCCTAGCTACAATTATTTATCCAATCCTGCACTACTGCGCAAATATCTAACGCAAATTGGAAACTGGTCTTCATTTTGGATGTGAAGATGCGTCTGTTTCGTTCTTTCCAAATGCCCCAGAGCGTAGCCAACACTACGGAGTCTCTTCTGTTGTCATTTTCTTGAAGGCGTCGGTTCCGCCATAGAGCAATGATGTCTTCATGGTGCCTATGGTCCGTTCTTTTGGTTATCCATTGCCACACAGAGTCAGCCATGGAGCAATGGATGAAGAGGTGTGTCGCTGTCTCAATTAATATCCCATTGCACATTGGGCATATATCTTCCTCCAATGCCATTCCGCGTCGGGAAAGCACCTCCCTGGTTGGTAGCTTGTCTTGTAGTAATAGCCAAAAGAATATACGAACTTTGAGGGGCGCTTTTGTTCTCCATATACTGAAGAGATCATTCGATTCCATTCCCGGGTTGATAAGAAAATTATATGCCATGATGGATGTGAAGATCCCCGACGTTGTCCATCTCCACTAGCTGGTTCCTTCTGGTGTATTAATTGTGGATGTTATGTATATTGGCAGGAGTCCGAGGATATCTCGGAGGAAAAAGGAAGGGAAGTGTGTATTGGTGTAAGTGGGCGAATGCGAGAGTATCGGCAATTCATAGTGTTCCCGTATAAATGATGATATGGTGGATTCCTGTTGGTTGTAGATTGACCATAGCCATTTGAGTAGCAGGGAGATGTTCACGGTTCTAAGGTCGTGAACCCCCAATCCCCCATTGATTCTCGGTAGACAAATTGTTTTCCAATTGATTAGGCAACCTCCCCGTCGGGTTGTCTTGTCCTTTCCAAAAGAACCTCATTTTGGCTCTTTCGATGTGTTTGGTTAGCCGTGCCGGGAGCAGAAAGGCTTGCATGTAGTGTAGTGGTAAAGCGTTGACGACAGAGTTAATTAGAATTAATCTTCCCCCTTTTGACAAGAATTGCGCCTTCCAACTGTGGAGTCTTTTTTGTACCGCATTCAGAATTGGTAAGAACCAAATGTTAGTTAGTCGTTTAATGCTTAGGGGCAATCCTAGGTATTTTATTGGGAATTCACTAGGAGAATAGCCAAGTATTCCTTGTATCTGTGCATGGTATACTTGCGGCACGTTGATCGGTATAAACGTGCTTTTTTCGGGGTTTATGCTGAGTCCCGACATTTGTGCATATTGGTGGAGCATAGCCCGAATTCTTAAGAGATTTGCTGGGTGAGCATCTGTTATGAGTAATGTGTCATCCGCGAACTGGTAGGCATTCTTTCCTAGGGATGGCATGCAACAGAAATAGGTCGTTCTGCTGAGTAGCCATTGAAGAGTGTCAGTGGCGATAATGAAAAGCAACGGAGATAGTGGGTCTCCCTGTCTCAATCCCCTCTGGTGGAAAAAAGGACCGTAATATCCATTTATCTTTATTCTTGACAATGCAGATATAAATAGGTTTCTTATCCAAGTTATCCATCTGTCGTGGAAACCCCTTATCTTTAGAATGTTGAGGACGAATTCCCATAAGACAGTGTCGAAGGCTTTCCTAAAGTCAATCTTGATTAGAATTGTAGGAATGTTTAGCTTGTGACGAAGAATAATTGATTCCCTAGCTAAATTGAAGGTTTCCATGATGCTTCGACCTTTGATGAAAGCAGTCTGGAACTTGGAGATTAGTTTAAGTAGTACTGCCTGTAGCATGTCTGCCAGGATCTTTGTAATGATTTTTGCTATTGTAGAAACAACGCTAATAGGTCGGTAGTCTTCCAAAGCAACCGGTTGTTCCGTCTTCGGGATAATTGTAATGCATGCTTGATTCAGTCGCCATAAATCGAGGCTATTATTTTGGAAGGCGATGACTAACTGGAAAACCGCTTTTCTAACTATATTTCAGTATTGTTGAAAGAATTCTGATGGAAATCCATCGGGACCCGAAGCTTTTCCTTTTGCTAAGGCAAAGACTCATTTCCTGATTTCCTCCTTAGTGAAATCGCTGTGTATGGATTCGATTTCATCTGACGAGAAGTGGTCAAATAGATTCGGGGGAATAGATGTAGTTGCCTCTTTACTTTCTATGATATCCTTATAATGTTTGGAGAATGCTAGTGCAATTGTTTTTTTTATTCGAGGTTATGTTATTTCCCGTTTGGAGGTAGTTTACGTAATTTCCATTTTGTCTTCTGGCGGCTGCCATGTGGAAGTATTTAGTGTTTCTATCCCCTAGCTATAACCATCTAATCAACGATCTTTGTTGCCATTTTTGTTCCGAGATCAAAGCTAGTTTATAGGCATGTTGTATGAGTTTCAGTCTGAAGTTAAATTTGTTTGGTTCCAGTTGTCTGAATTCCTCTACGATATTCAGGGCTCGGATTAGTTTCGTCATCTACATTATAATGGTTTCCACTCGTGCAAATTTCTTTGTGGCCCACGCTGAAAGGGCTCTGCGTGTTGCGGCCAGTCGCCTCAAGAAATCAACCGCTATGATAGGAGATGGGTTGGGGATTTCCCATGCACTTGCAACGATGTTCGTCGTTTCCTGGAAGCGAAGCCAAAATCTTTCGAATTTGAAGATTCGAGGTGGTTTGTGTTCAAACTTTCGTATTGTGAGTTTAAGCGGAACGTGATTCGAGATGTTGGAGGGGATATCCGTTAGTGAGATCTGTGTTCGTTGTTGTAATAGCCAGTTTTGGGAGGTGAAAACTCGATCAAGTTTTGATAGAGTTGTCGTTGGTCTTTTGTTGGAGTATGTGAATGTCCTTGATTGAAGGGATACTTCATGAATGTTTAACCCATGTATGCAGTGATTGAATTCTAGAGCTATGCCTAGATTGAACGATGTTCCTGTAGTTTCTTCAGGATTTCTTAACATGTTGAAATCCCCAGTAATTATCCATGGAAAGTCATTTAGGTTCCTAATTAATCTTAATTCCTCCAGGAATTGAAGTTTTTTGGAGTCATCCGTAGGGCCATAAAC
>CAXKVX010003377.1:0-16074 GCA_964058865.1 Eleocharis quinqueflora | reverse complement strand
TGCTGCCTGGCACTCAGTGTTTGATTAAAGTTAAGCTCTGAGATTATATCCGATTCAATATTTGACCATTCACTTTTACTGAGATTAACTAACATTTAAATACTACACCTAAATGTGCATTTGTCCATCATAAATCAATTTATATATTTAAGTCTATCCAAAAGACGATACGAGAAAGAAACCCAAAATATTTAGAAGAATAATAGCATATATAGATAGTAAGGTAAACAATATCAATTTTCCCAGACAAGGAGATGATTTGTCAATTTTGAAATCCCGGTGTAGGACTTCAGGATTCGCCCCCTCAGACGGATCGTAACCACAAGCCTAAGAGTATTGTTAGGCGGGTCCCAGATCAACCATAGGCCCAACGTAATCGTTGGACGGGTCTCAAATCAACCACGACCCAACTAAAATCTGAGTTTCCAGAACGAAACGCCCTAGTAAAAATAGAGCGGCTACAAAAGCACACGCTCGGTCAATAAGCGAACCGAGAAGCCTACCCTTACAAAAAGAAATAAATAAACACAAACTCTCGGTCTCAACCGTCATATGGAAATAAGGAACCGACTACCCGTTTGAATAATAATAATAAAGGGAACTCCATGTACCAACCAGGGGACAAAGGGGAGCTCCGGACTTCCTCTGTACCAATCAGGGGCCAAAGGAGGAAGCCCTTCGAATATTATGAGATCTCGAAACATCGGCTAATAGAAATATATAAAGAACGGAATAGCTCCAATACTTCACATATGACACACATACTCTAAACTAAGAAACCGAACCTTAATCACTTAAAGAGGAAGTATTATAATACATATACTAATAAGGATCTTTGAAAATGAAACTCTCAAACTGGCACTACGCGCCATCAAGTGATGATCACGTTTGATGAGCATCAGCCGAATGTCTATGAAGACATCTCGACGGGGGGATCCCACGGGCGTTTAGCTTGCGTACGTAATCCACCTGTCACGATGCCCTCACGGCACACATCCGGCAGGTGATCACCGGCCCGACTCTCATCACTCTCGACGAGAATACATATAATATTTTATACGCGTCTACCTATAAGTAGCTAATAGTCTATATGATCCGTATATCAGATCTTATATATGCAAAGATGAAGTGCAATGACATGCAATGCAGGTTGGTCTAAATAGTTGGTTCAGTTACCAGTATGCCATCATGACAGTTCAAGATCTACGAGCCTAATTATCAATTGTTGGTATCTTGGTACTATAGTTCAATTTAGGTAAGATTGGTTGGTCCTATTTAAGAGAGAAAGGAATATAATTCCCAGGAATCCACACCTGGAATGAAGCATGAGCTGCTCTAACAGAAGATTCGCCGCGTCTACGCTGGGATCAGCGTCGTCAGCAATAGTATAGATCTCGTCCACTGTGTGTGGGTCCGAGTCCACTAAGTCTCCTATTTATATGTTTTCGGGTTTGTTTAGTTAGTCGAAGGACTTGTAATTAAAGTGAAGTCAAATGAAAAGGTAACGGCGTTTGAGACGTCCTTGATGCTCCTAATTTAATTTATTTAATAGTTTATCTTGATCAAATCTCGCGTGTAGTGTCCTTGCTGCACAGCGAGTGTATGTGAGTCACATGTTCTTTTATTTCTATTAAATTTAGATATTGCTCTAAGTGTGTTTCTATTCCCGTTAGTTATTATGATGTCAGGACGATATTTTGCAGAATATAAATAAAACACATCACGATGAAAGCATGTTATAAATTTAATTACTTTTAGTTGGACTTTTATTTGAAACAAATCAAGGAAGAAAATAAACTCTTAGTCTATTTATAGATGCGTATTTAATATTGTGCTTATAGAGAAATTGATTAATATATGTCATTGTGTTTAACTATTTGTTTTATTATAATTAAGTGTACATTATATGTATTGTATTTAAATGTTACTTATATACGTTTATGTGTATTGTATTTATTTATAACATAGAAAAATTGATCAATATATAGGATTACATATATAGTTATACTTGGTTCCATTTATGATGGTGGTGTTTCGAGCATTAATTATTGTATACCCATATATACGTTTATATGTATATATAGATATATACATATATACATATATAGACTATATGTAATTCATTTTATAATTATTTAGTCATGTTACTATTATTAGTAATTATTTAGTCGTTAAGCGTGTGTGCAATGTATAATTAGGTTTAATTCGTTTTATCATATCTATACGTGAAATAAGATTTTATTATCTTAATGTTTCTTGCAAGTTTTGCAATAGTTAATAGTTTTATTCTATTTTCATGATGTAATATATATTTTTAATTATATTACGTCTACCTACGTACTGATCTCTACCTACGTACTGATCATCTACATCATTTTATTCAATTACACAACCTAACTATATAGCTACGTCGTGTAAATACTCGTTATAGTTTAATAGTGCTACATATAATATAGAAAAATATATAAGAAACACAAGTTGGATTATTTTTATTTTATGTTTGTTTGTGTGTTAATCATGTGGGATTGGAAGTCCGAGACTCATACGTCATCGCCGTTGCTCTCGTTGCACGGGCTTATAATCGTCATTTCCCTTTTATACCTTTTCTCGATCCTTTTTAGCTTTTCGGGTCTAGTTACTAAGTGCTATGGGCTAAACCATCAATTTTGTAATATATGTTATAAACCCAACTCTCGGCCCAAATTAGGGTTAAGGCCCAAAGCACTTAAAACTAATCTTAGCATTTTATTATTTTCCGCATAGTATTTGTTTTGGGCCCAACGAGTCCGATGGTCCAATTTTAAATCCCTTTTAATATACAGCAAGGTTGGAGGCTCATTTGGTTTTAAATTAACTAACGGATTCAGAAAAGGCCCAAAAAGTACCAAACAAGTCTCACTGGCCCAGTCATCACTTCTGGGCCAGAATCTCCCCTCGGGTCAGATCCAACAAAACAACAACCCAGCAACAAAAAAAATCACATTTAGACCTTACGCTGAAACCCATTACCAGCACTGGTAAAATCTGTACCAGCATTGGTACAGATGCCAGGTACTGGTATGGTAATACTATCAGTGCACCAGATGGCCACAGCAACCCAAGAAGGCATCGAGTGCCAAAGAATACCCCCATTCAACCCGAATTTACCAGTTTCTCGGTTTTAAGGCACATGTCAAGATTTAGACGATACCAGAAAGTGATCACCGATAGTGGCTCGATGGCCACTGTCATCAAAGGTGTCAACACATCAAGGCCATATTCCCCACAGTTCATCCCAGCAAAACAACAAAGAAACAACAACCATCATACAACACAGCAAAAAACAACGACAAAAGCACACAGACAGAACAGAAACCAGAACCCGACCAACACAACAACAAATAGCAAGACAGTAGCACAAAAGCAAAGAAACCGAGTCAAGGAACCATCAAAAGGATTTAGGGGTTGGTTACCAATAATGGAACCAAAGGGTCGGTTTAGAGGCTCGGCTAGGTTAGCTTAACCAACTGCATCGCCTCGTTGGCCTACTCCTCCTCTCTCTTGTTTCATCTTCTTTTAAAGAGCTCAACGAATTGTAAAGGAAATTTGTTTTGAATCTCAACACATGAGCAGTAAACCAAGAGAGAAGACAACAAAGGCCAAGCACCCTTAAATAGGGAGGGGAGGTAAGGACAGGGCCACGACCGTTTGTCCCGAGCACTCGAGTGCTTGAGTGCAAAGTCAAGGGAAAGAGAGAGAGGCGTCTCCCCTCTTAATGGCGAGGTGCCATCGTACAGTAAGGCGATAGGAGAGAGAGAGGTACAGTGGCGAGCGAGGGTACAAGAAGAGACAACAGCCAGAAGGAGGGAAGGAAAAAAAGTTCAGCCGAGAAGAACAAAATAGCGAAAGAGAAAGAGAGAGATATTTTCGAGAGGGAGAAGTGACGGGTGAAGAGACCGAGGCACAGAACAGAGGGAAAAAGAAAGGGAACGGGGGAGAGAGAGAAGAGAGGGATGCATTGGGAAACAAGGAAAGAAAAGAAAGAGGGAGAGAGAAGTCGGTAGGGTGGGCCGTGTGATTTAAATCTTGCGAGCTTTCGTGCGGCAACCCACTGCAAAGCTAAGATTTTGACTCACTGGGTCATATAGGGCCGCATCACAAGTTAGCACGAGTTTTAGAATTATATTTGATGATTATTTAGATGGAGTGAGGGTATATTTGTGCAGATCTTGGCGTTGCAAGTCATGGTAACTTAAGACGGGTTATGTGACTCGCTACATGATCCCGGAGGTCTATATATATATGTATCTATATATATATATGTACATATATATATATTTTTGTTTATTAGGATTATTTAAATGTGGTTATAAATAATTACGGTTGGTGATAAATAGTATTAAAATTGATATGTAAATTTTTAGATGCATAATTTATTTAAACGGGCAACTTCGTGTATCTTTATTTAGTTTAAGTTGGGTCAATATTTCGTAAATCACATCATATATTATAATGTATTTATTAATGGTCACCTTATTCAAAGAATTACATATATTCATGTATATATATACGTTTAATTAATTATGTATATATATATACATTTATTTAGTTATACTTGTACCTTTATTTCATTTATTCATAGAATTCTTTTGATAGTTGGTTTATTGGGTTTTATTCTTTACAAAATTTGGTTTAAAAACAAAATATTAATATCTATGCATAATTTCTCATCCTTTACCGTATCTTTTTATTTATAGTGTTTATTATTTAATTTGTAATTAAGCGTTTCTTAACATAAAACTTGTGAAATTTTTATGGTTAATTAGGAGTTTTTAATTGTACAAAATTTCACAGGTTTTACAAAATAATTTAGTGAAATAGAAACAAAAAAATACTGAAAAAGAGAAGAAATAAATGATTTAAAGGCTACAAGTGCCTTTTGGTATTCTAAAAAGAATTAAAACAAATATTAATGAGGCTCGAAGAGACAAACCAGCAAGCATCGACATTCCATCACTAAATTTAATATTAAAAACAAAACACTCTAAAAATTCTAAACTTACAATCTAACATTTACTCTATTTATTATAATTACGAGTTGAAAAGTGAAATGACATAAATCAAAGAGTCTTTTTTGAAACAATTCAGGCGAAGTACATCTCACAATGAGTCTGATTCAGAATTCGAATCTAATTTGATTTGATTTACTAGCTGATTTTCACATTCCTTCAACTCATTTGTTCTTGTCATTTTTTTCATCCATTGTGTTACCTTATCGTAAAACTCTGAAACACTCTAAAGGTCGCTTTCGTTCTCACTTCTCTAGAGTTCTGTGCCGGAGAACTGGAGATAAGAAATTGGGAGTCTGAACTCGTGGATGCAAGCAGCAGCCCAAATATCTGATACGACCCAAAAAGAAATAAACAAACGATTTAAGTAATTACTATTGCGCTTCCACTACCACTACTAGCACTAGGCGTCTCGTCGGCTCGTCGGCTCGTCGCCTCGCTAAAGTCTCAACTCTTTAACAACTCAAAACTAAATCTAAATCAAATCATATATCAAATCAAATCTAATCTTATTCCAGTAATGGCGACACCGCAGATCTGAATATCTGATCCCCCTCCCCACTCCGATCCGTCGGAGCCTCCTCTTCTCTCTTTCACTTCCCATCGCGAAATGGCCAACTACCTTGCTCAGTTCCAGTCTATCAAGAGCTCCTGCGATCGCCTTGTCATCTCTAGTAAGTGTCTCAACTACTCTCCAGACTCGTGCTCGTCTCGTGCTCCCTCTTCCGATCCATGCTCATGCTGACTTCACTATGTGCTTTTTGAGTCTGAGTTTGACAAATTGCTGGAAAGCTTGGTTCCGAATTGGTTTCATTTTTTTTCTCTCTTCTTAACATCAAGTTGGAATTACTCCCGGTGTATCTATCAGTACCAGCACCTTACCTTGCTAGAGACTAACTACTGAGCTTAAGCTCAATCTCAGGCCACCTCATTTCATCAATCACTAACATATGGAACCTGTTTCTCACTTGTTTCAGTCGAAGATGTCAGCGACTTGTGGCCGATCATAAAGGAAGGATTCGAAACGCGCCTCCCCTTGAAGAAGGCCACGCTTAACAACCGAAACAGAAACCCCGTTCATGTGGAGAATTTGCCAGCTGAGTTTATTCTGACCACTGATGCGAGGCTCAGGAGCCGGTTTCCTCAAGAACAGTACCTGTTCTGGTTTCGTGAGCCATATGCCACTATTGTACTTGTTTCTTGTGAGGTATGTTACTAAATCTTTGTATATACTCGAGCATTCAAATGCTTAAATTTTGAAAATGTTATATGAACTGAGTTCAAATGTGCCGTCATTGCAAGCTAGGGTGTATCGCGATAAAGTGGAACTGTGGGGAATTTGATTGCACAATATAAGCCTAATAAGGGGTTATTGCAGAATTACTGGAAAAAATGAGGCCCAATTTGGATTAATTCAATCAAACTGAGATTTTACTGTATGGAAACCACTTGGGTTCTATTACTTCTGTTTTCTTCCCTTGCAAACTGTAGAGTGAATTTAGTGTTACGTATGTTCTCTATATCATGTCTTGAAGATGCTGTATTACCAAATTTTGTTGCATGGAGTCTTAATTCTGGAGTAACTGCATACATGGGAGTTTTCAAGGCAAAATTATAGCTTTTTAAGTGAAGTTACATAGCTGAACCTTAGTTGGGAAGTAATGACCCTAATTGAAGTTACCCAAGTTTCCTTGAAGATAGTTAAGAGTCCGACTGGATACAATTGAGTCCCATTGGAGTTAATATTGTGCCTTTTTCTAATCTGTTTGATCTCGTCACATGGCCTTGTTAGCTTAGTTAATAGTTGAGCAACTTTAGATGCTAAGATGATTTTTTTGGGAGCACTAGATCATAGTTGTTATACGTTCTGTGGATGTATGACCTGCAACAAACTTTACCATATTTCTTTTAATATTATTATTGTTATCATCATCATCATCATCATCATTATTATTATTATATTTTTAAATTAGGACCTTGATGAGTTCAAGACAATTCTAAAGCCACGGTTGAAGTTGATAGTGCAAAATGAGGAGAGAGAGTGGTTTATAATTTTTGTTTCTAAGGCTGATCCTAGCAATGACCAAGCCACTAAGATGGCCAAAAAGGTATATGCTCGACTTGAGGTTGATTTCAACACGAAGAAGAGAGAGAGGTATACATTCCATTCCTTATCAGCTTGCCTAATGTTGAATGCAATGCCTTTCTTTTGGTTTAATCAGCTGTAACCAAAATAACCATAACACTTACTGTATGTAGGTGTTGTTTATTGTCCCTTGAGAAGATTGCTCACAGCATCAAACAACCCACACCCCCTTCCAATAAATAAATAAAACAAAAGGAGAAGGAAAAGCTGAGAACAAATAGTACAAGGTCAATACAATACCCTTACACACAGAGCTGGTCCTAATCACTTGATCTTGTAGCCCATTTAGGTTCTGATCCATAACTCCGCATGTTTATATTCTACCTAATCATCCAACTCCTAAATTGGATTTTGAGCAGGTGTTGCAAGTATGACTTGCATGGCCCTGAGGCAAGCTTTTGGGAAGATTTAGATTCAAAATTAGCAGAGTGTATCCGGAATACACTGGACAGGCGTGTCCAGTTTTACGAAGACGAGATTCGCAAGCTTACTGAGCAGCGTTTCCTGCCTATCTGGAATTTCTGCAACTTCTTTATTATCAAAGTATGATCTCTCTAAAATAAACTACTATAACTTTGTAAAGAGTTGTGCAATTGTTCCACTGTGTTAGTTCTTGGGTCCTGCTTTTTATTTAGGGCATGTACTTACCCATTAACTGTTAACTTGCTTGCTCCAGTAATATATTAGGTATTGAACTGTTTTGGTGCAACCATTTAGATTCACCAATTTGACATTCATGTTTTGTTCATTTAGCATGTAATGTTAGGTATTGAACTGTTTTGGTGCAACCATTAAGATTCACCAATTTGGCATTCCTGTTTTGTTCACTTAGCAAGTATGTTGTAATAACACAAGTGAGAGGTAACGGGTTAAAGTTATGGTTTTGTTAAGGTATAACTGAGTGCAGAAAATTTGTTTTAAATTGAGGCTTAATGGGCTGAATTGGATATCAGGAGTGTTATTAGGGATTCAAGTATCTCAGTGTCCAGGTCTTGTGCTTGTGCTTGTATGTTCAAGCAGAAATTATGTTACGGAGAAGTTTCAAATCCGTAATTCCAATAGAGCTATCCAGTGCTCTTGAAGTGGCCATTTGGTAAATTTGTAGGAAAGTGTAGCCTTCATGTTTGAGATGGCTAACCTCCATGAAGATTCTGTACGTGAATATGATGAACTAGAACTTTGCTACTCTGAAACAGGTTTGTTGATTTCACGTACATTTCTTCCTCTGCATAGTCTTGTTCAGGTCTATCTGATTGCTGCAATTGTGAAATTTCCGATAATCCTATATTGTGACATTATCCACAAGCCTCAAAGTAGTCGTGAATCCTATTGGTTCACCTAATATTTTTTAAAAGAAAAAATGATCATAGTTGGAACTTGGAAGTACATTGATTCATGTTTGTCCCTTGATCTATATAACCTTATTTACTAGTGGATGGATTGATTTGGTGGTTCATTCATATCTAAATTGAAAAACACAGCTGTGACACCTGGGAAGCACAAAGATTTTGGAGGGATAGATCATGGAGACGATCAAGCTGCATTGCTTAGTCCCAGCTTTAAAAAGTTAACGCTTATCGTCCAAGATGATACTTTTAGAGAGTTTGAGTTTAGACAATATATCTTTGCTTGTCAAGCTAAGGTTGGTTAAATATTCTTTTCTTATATTATTTTCTGATCACAATTATTATTTACAGGTTTTACAAATAAGAACATATCTTTTAATATATATATATATATATAGAGAGAGAGAGATAGGCTAGGGTGCTTCCTGGAGCACCAAACCCCTCGTGCTCCGCATTCATTATCTCCAATTTGAAAATCCCAACGACCAATCCGAACCGTTGAACATGATCTACATATCGAAATCTACTTTGAGATTGAATTTTACCTTTTTTTGCTATTTTTAGAAAGGTAGAAAAATTGCAGCTTTTGTTGGTCCAGAAACCGTTTGATTAGCAACTTTTCTACCTCTTTAAAAAAAATAGCAAAAACTTTCAATAAAAATGTAAAATTCAATCTCCAAGTATATTTCGATATGTAGCTCATGTTCAATGGTTCGGATCGGTCGTTGGAATTTTCAAATTGGATATAACGAACGTGGAGCACGAGTGATTTGGTGCTCCATGGAGCACCCTAGCGATTTCAATCTCCAAGTAGATTTTAAAGAGATAGAAAAGTTGCTAATCAAACGGTTTCTGGACCAATAAAAGCTGCAATTTTCTTACCTCTCTAAAAAATAGCAAAAAAATTTCAAAAAATGTAAAATTTAATTTTCAAGTAGATTTCAATATGTAGATCATGTTCAATGGTTCGGATCGATCGTTGGAACTTTTAAATTGGAGATACGATGTGGAGCATTAGGGGTTTGGTGCTCTATGGAGCACCCTAGCCTATCTCTCTCTCTCTATATATATAGAATGAGGCTATGGTGTTCCGCAAAGCACCAAATGCGTTGTACTTCGCATACATATTTGTGATTTCAAAGTTCAAACGATCGATCCAAACCGTTAAACTTGATCTTGATATTAACTTCTTCTTGGAGACCGAATTTTACATTTTTTTGAATTTTTTTTACAATTTTTTAAAATAGTGAAAAATTGGTTAATCTAACGGTCTATGGATGATTTTCGACCTCTATAAAAAATAGTAAAGAAATTAAAAAAAAATGTAAAATTCGGTCTCCAAAAAGAAGTTAATATCAAGATCAAGTTTAACAGTTTGTATCGGTCGTTTGGACTTTGAAATCACAGATATGGTGGCGAAGTGCAGCGCGTTTGGTGCTTTGCGGAACACCATAGCCTCACTCTCTATATATATATATATATATATATATGTACAACTTGCACCAGATATTTTTTTATCACATAAATATCAAGGGTAATTTGAGCAAAGCTCAGCTAAAGTTAGACTAAATTGCTTTTCAGTTCATGTATGTACTACTTTGGCTGACAATGGGCTATTATATCGTGATCTATGATACCATGTTTATGCATCCAAAACATTCTTAAATGTCCTTTTATTTATTTATGTTGATTTCATGTGAAGCTGTTGTATAAGTTGGGCCGTCCTCTCGAGGTTGCTGCTAGAGGCCACTCATTCGTCATCAGCTTCTCTAAGACTTTGGCCATGCACGAGGTACATGAATGTTCTGCATCAAATTTTAGATATTTTCCTTTTTCCACCTTAGTAAGGACAAGAAAAATGCGACCTGCCATTGAGTTAAAGCTGTGATCTGATGGAAAAAAGCCAAATGTGACCATGGTCCAATGCAGATCCGAAAGCACTCTGATATTCATGCATCACATGATTGCTGCATGAAAAGGGAGTGTGTGTGTGTTGGTGGATTGGGGTGCTGGAACATGGATAATGTTGTAGATGATGATTTTGGAGCTTACCATTATTTGCAGTTGGGTGATAGAGGCTGGGGTTGAATTCCATTAGATGTTTGTGGGGGCTGAGAAGGGTAGAGTTGATTTACTATTCTGTAAATTATGTATCCTATAGGTTTCAAGATGACTGCTATGGCTTATGTAATTTATATTATTGAGCTTATGTTAAAACCTCACTGTAAAAGCAGCTAATTGCTGGTATTGAAAGTGAATATCCGCCATGTCAGAACCATTACCTTTGAAATTAATTGTTGTTTATTAGAATTTTGTGGTTTAAGTATGGATTATTTATAAGTTTTTTCGGAACTTTATTGGAAGTACCTCTTCACAGCACCTTAGTCAGATTATTGTCAGTCACTTTCTTGTTGTGAATTTTGAAAATTTTCTAAAATGAAGGACTCATTTATTCTTCATTGCAAATTTCCATAGAATGCCTTGCCATTTTGCTTCCGAGAAGTATGGGTTATAACAGCTTGTTTGGCTCTGCTTAAATCAACTACGTCGCACTATGATGGTGGTGTGATGGCACCTGATAGCGAGAGAGAGTTTTACCGCCTTCAAGGTGATCTATATTCCCTTTGTCGTGTTAAGGTGAGTGTTTGTATTACAAGTTCTTTTTTTTTTCTAAATTTGTTTCCTGTTTGGGACTAAATGCTTTGTTGTTGTTGTTGTTGTTCTAATTTGTTGCTTCTCACGCCAGTAGAATTGAACCTAGACTGTTCTACATGTGTTGTTAATATCTTTTTCTCTTATTGTCAGGTTATCTCAATCGTAGTCTAATTTTACTAAATCGCCTTTATAATATTACCATTCATGGAAAGATAACTGGATTAACTAAATTTACTAAATCTCCCTTAACATAGTAGCTGAGAACACAAATGCCAACTGTTCCTTAGTTTTATCAGTTTGGCACAAGCAGCAGCAACAACAACAACAAAGCCTTTAATCCCAAACAAGTTAGGGTAGGCTAGAAATGAAACCCAATTGGAGTAATCTATTGGGTTTCATTTCCATGGGAATGACTGGGATTTTACGTTGGCTCGCCAAGCCTATCACAACCCTCCTTTTCTGGGCTTGGGACGGGCTATATTGAAACAATATAGGCAGAGTATATTTTTAAATTTAAATCAGTTCAGCACAAGCAAATAAATTTAAATCTCAAGTGATTTTAAACTAGAACAAAAGGTTATTTTGAGTTCAAGATGCCACTGTATGCCGGCAACTAGTATGTTAGTAAATACTAGTTCCAGGAGACCATATATGTTAGAAATGTGTGCACTGATCCTGTTGTATAAATTATGTTTGCTTCAAGAAATTTTCTAAATATTTCTTTCATGTCTTTGAAGTTTATGAGGCTTGCATATCTAATTGGATATGGACATGAAATTGAGAAAAGCCCGGCAAACAGGTCTGTCCTCAGCTGAAGCTACTATGCCACTTCTTGTACTCTGCCAGCATTTAAAAAAAAATACTTGGAAAACTTTGCTTGATCAAACTGTATTTCTCGGCTTGCAGTGCTGCCCTGAGCATGTTTCCCTGGCCTAAGCCACCTATCTGGCCTGCATTACCACCGGATTCTTCAGCTGAAGTTCTTGCAAAAGAGAAGGCAAGCATTTTTGTTACACGGACAATTTACTATTTTAACTTCTGATTTCATGCTAAGTCAAGCATAGGCCAGTAATGATGAAGTATGTTCCTAATGTGAATACTTAGCTTGACACTAAACAATCTTAAATTAAATTAAACCTGTCACATGACAAATAATGTTATCTTGCAAAATAAAGCAGATGATTCTTCAATCAAAGTCAAGAGTTAAACACTTCAATGTACAAAGAAAACCTCTCCCGCTGGAACCTTCTCTGCTTCTGAGAGAAGCCAACCGCCGCCGTGCTTTCCTTTCTGTGGGAAACATATCTGAACTTCTGGAAGGCCAGGCTATTGATGGGTAATGTCCCTTAACACTGTTTTTAATTTGAATTTGCTAAAGTCTCAGTTACTATCAGTTTAACAAACTTCTCGCTGTGCAATTTAATTAACCTGGGTGCTCCATATTTGACTGTTCTTGCTCTATTAGCCCGTATTTTTGCAGGTTAACACTGACCATTTATTGACAAACCACAATAATGGATAAAAAAAGGATCAGTTTTGGTCAAACTTTTAGCAGCCTTAGTACCTTCAACTCAGCTTTTTAGCTCAAAAGTTTGACTGCTTCTTTAAGTCACCCTTGCTTATCATATTGACAGTTCAGATCTGGATGTGAATTTGAGATCAACTTCTAAAACTCCTGGCTTCATGTCTCGTACTTTCTCGGGACCCACAATTTCTGATACTCGAGATCGTCCCATGGCACTGTCTGAAGTTCATGTTGCAGCAGAGTATGCCCTGAAGCTTACTGTATCAGATCCAGATTTATTGAATTCCCTCTCTTCACTAGACAAATTTGAGGTACTAAATTGGTTTTGTAATGATGCCAATTTATTACTTATATATTGCTATGAACAGTCATTTGCTGGACCTTCACCTGTCCATGATGATATGCTCCTGTCATTTGGGAGTAATTTTGGAATTTCTGTTCTTTCTTTATCCGTCTCCTTTCTCTATTTTTTTAATTAGGAGTGAGCTCACATGAAGTATTAAAACATTAACCAAGCATAGCTATTACCTCACAGATGAACCAATATGAAGGAGCAATTACTCAAATCCACCCATGCGGAATATTATTTTGGATTTTTAGTCTTTAATGTAGCATGAACACAGCTATGAGCATCATGCAAAACGTGATAAGACGTCATATTCCGTTGGTCTCTAGGGGGACAGCCGTCTGTCTTGCAGGTCACAGACACAATGTGTATCTGACATAGGAATGCAAAACTTTAGGGGTGCCCGTGCTAACATTAGAACAGCATTACATCTTGCTCTGTGATTTAATTAACTAACTGCAACTTCAAATTCTAAAAAGGCAATTGCTTTTTTAATTATGTATTTCACAGTGAGCATGTGATATGTGCAAGCAAGCAAAGCCAATAATGCACCACACACCTTTTCTTTATTTACTTTCAGATTCCAATTATAGCATCACTTTGTTTATTTTTAGAAAAAGTACATGGAGCTAACAAAAGGTGCGGCAGACAACTACCATAAGTCTTGGTGGAAGAGGCATGGGGTTGTACTTGATGGGGAAATTGCGGCCCTGCACTTCAAAAAAGGTGAAATCGACCAGGCTGCAAAGTCATATGAAAAAGTCTGCGCCTTATACTCTGGGGAGGGCTGGCATGAGTTGCTAGCTGAAATCCTCCCAAACCTAGCTGAGTGCCAGAAAATACTCGATGATGAAGCAGGCTATCTCTCCTCATGTATAAGGCTACTCTCCCTTGAGAGTGGATTGTTTTTGAACAAAGAGAGGCAGTTATTTCAATCGGAGTTGGTGAGGCTGGCTCACAGTGAAATGAAGCACCCGGTTCCGCTTGATGTCTCGAGCTTGATCACCTTTTATGGGACTGTAGGCCCCGTGTTAGAATTGTGTGATGGGGACCCAGGTGTGCTGCAGATAACTGTATGGAGCGGCTTTCCTGATGAGATTGTGTTGGAGAATCTTAACTTGACATTATCGGCTTCTTTTGTTGCAGATGAAGCTGTTAAGGTACCAGCTATTTCTGAAACTTGTTTTCTGCACCAGCCACGCTCATGGTAACTGGACCTAGAATTTACACCTTCCCCATTTTAAAAGTGTCTTTGTTGTTGTGTGAGTTGCTTGGAAATCCGAATTGGACAATATTTTGGTAAGATTAAATTTTCAGGTTTAGTTCAATTTAAAAAAAGAAATAGTTCAGGTTAACAGGTTAAGTTATATACTGTTTCTCAGTCAGCTTAATTGTACCAGTAAGGGTTGTGAATTTGGTTTTGACAGAACTTGTCAGCTATATTTCCGGTATCATTACGCTTGGATAATGTAAACTTGTAAAGCACTCAAGCTCGATTCTCTATATTTTCAGTGTGGAGAATATTTTATAACATATGGGAGTTGCACCTGATGTTTTTATGGCAGATATTATGTTTATAAAACCTTTTTTCATACACACTTTAAGTGTCACACTTGTGGTTTCGGTTATGGAATTGTATTTGCAACTTTACACTTCTAACCTTCCCAATGTTTCAGCCAATAAAGAGCACGGAGAAACATGTACTGAAACCTGGTAAAAACATAATTACTCTGGATCTCCCGCCACAAAAGCCAGGCTCCTATGTGCTGGGTGCTCTAACTGGTCAAATTGGCCACTTGCAATTTAGGTCTCATGGCTTCTCCAAGGCAGGCCCTGCTGATAGTGAGGATTTCATGAGTTATGAGAAACCAACACGACCTGTTCTGAAGGTAAATTTTCTCCTAGCTTATATTCTGACTAATGGATCTCACAAGGATAATGGAATATGAGAGTATTTGTCTTAGGAGATTGCACACTAGTGCCTATCTGCTTCATAATTGATGGAAGGACATGTTAATACAGGTATCTTAATTAGAAAAAGTATTTCGGAAGAGAATATTTTGCAAGGAGAACAAGTGTTCTGTTAATTTTGGTTATAGTAATTTGTAGTGTATACTAATTATTTGGTGTGGAATAGTTTTGTTTTATATAGGGGCAGTTTTACAACAACAACAACAATAAAGCTTTTTCAAACAAGTTGAGGTAGGTTAGAAATGAAGTTCATATTGGATTTCATTTTCATAAGATTGGCTGAAATGATGCGTCTTTTCGGTGCACTTTTCAGGTACCTTAAAATATGGTACACTGCATCCATATAATTCTTTTTAGAATCATGCATGTAGCGACTGACCACACTCACTTCAAATGATACGTAAGTGTGACTCAGATAAATTAATGGCCAATCTCTGGTACCTTTCACGATCCACTGGTTCACATGCTTCTGCACTTAGTTTGTATTTCTGATCAATTGGTGAAGTTACGAGCCTACAACCCAACATGCTCGTCTCTGTGAGCAAGTCTAGCACATACTTTCCCTGAGATGGACAACTCTTGTTTCATGAGCCACCTTAATTCCAAGAAAGTACCTAAGTTGCCTTAGGTCCTTCACCTCAAATTCTTTTTCCAACTTCGCCTTCTGTTGGGCAATCTCACCTTCATCATCACCAATAATAATCATGTCATCCACACACAACAAGCATAGTGATGTGTCCACCATATCGTCGTTAGAACACCGTGTGATCGAAATTGATCTGTTGATATTCATGTCTAATGTAACCCTTCTGAACCTATCAAACCAGGCTCGGGGAGGCTGTTTCAGCCCATACAATGACTTCTTTAGTATGCACACCTTGCCATCAGTTTGGTTCATGTCCTGGTGGTATCTTTATATACTTCCTCCAACATATCTCCATGATTCATGGATTTTTCACATCAAGCTAGTGTAGCTTCCATCCACCATTTGCTGCAAGAGAAACTAGCGTCCTGACTTACTCATCTTCGTCACTAGC
>CAXKVX010003376.1:0-20420 GCA_964058865.1 Eleocharis quinqueflora | reverse complement strand
AATTTTTTTTTGAAAGGTTACCACCCATGAATGCAGTTTTCGGATCACAAACATTTCGCTTAACGTTGTAGGATAAGATGCTTTGTTGTGTATTCTTGAATGGTTACCACCCATAAATGATGTACACCGACCAGACAACTTCACGTTGTAGGATAAGATGCTTTCTGGTGTTTTCTTTAATTGTTAGCACAATAAATGAAGTAATGAGACATGAAATACTTAGAGTGGTATTCTATGCTTCTCCATGGTGTTTTAGTGAAAGGTAATCACCCTTAAATGATGTACTCCGACCGGAAAACTTCACGTTGTAGGATAATATGCTTTATGGTGTTTTCTTGAAAGATTACCTACCATAAATAAAGTATTCAGACTTGAAGCACTAAGAGTGGTATATGCTTCTTCCTGGTGTTTTATCGAAAGGTTACCACCCATAAATGCAGTAACACTTCACTAAGTTGGATAAGATGTTTTCTGGTCTATTCTTGAATGGTTACCATCCATAAGTGATGTACTCTGACCAGAAACAATTCCTTAGTAGGATAAGACGTTTTTTGGTGTTTTCTTTAATAGTTACAACCCATAAATGAAAGTACCCAGACATGAAGCACTAATAGTGGTATTCTAGGATTCTCCATGGTGTTTTGGTGAAAGGATACCACCCTTAAATGAAGTACTCGCAGGAGAAACACTTCTCGTACTACGCTATGATGCTTTGTGGAACTTTATTGAAATGTTACGACCCATAAATGTCGTACTCGGATCAGAAACAATTCGCTTTGTGGTGTATTCTTGAATGTTACCTCCCATAAATGATGTACTCCAATCAGAAACACATCACGTAGTAGGATAAGATGATTTTTGGTGTATTCTTGAATGGTTACCACCCATAAATGATGTACTCCGTCCAGAAAACTTCACGTAGTAGGATAAGATGCATTGCGGTGTTTTTTCGAATGATTACCATCCATAAATGAAGTACTCAGACTTGAAGCACTAGGAGTGGTATTCTATGCTTCTTCCTGGTGTTTTATTGAAAGGTAACCACCCATAAATGAAGTACTCTAAGAAGAAACACTTCTCGTGCTGGGCTTTGATGCTTTTTGCAATTTTATTGAATGGTTACCGCCAATAAATGAAGTAGTCGGATCAGAAAAACTTTGCTTAGAATGATAATATGCTTTGTGGTGTATTCTTGAATAGTTACCACCCATAAATGAAGTAATGAGACATGAAACACTTAGAGTGTATTCTATTCTTCTCCCTGGTGTTTTAGTGAAAGGTAATCACCCTTAAATGATGTACTCCTACCGGAAAACTTCACGTAGTAGGATAATATGCTTTATGGTGTTTTCTTGAAAGATTACCTACCATAAATGAAGTACTCAGACTTGAAGCACTAAGAGTGGTATTCTATGCTTCTCCCCGGTGTTTTATCGAAAGGTTACCACCCATAAATGCAGTAACACTTCACTAAGTTGGATAAGATGTTTTCTGGTCTATTCTTGAATGGTTACCATCAATAAGTGATGTACTCTGACCAGAAACACTTCCTTAGTAGGATAAGACGTTTTTTGGTGTTTTCTTTAATAATTACAACCCATAAATGAAGTACCCAGACATTAAGCACTAATAGTGGTATTCTAGGATTCTCCCTGGTGTTTTCGTGAAAAGAAATCACCCTTAAATGAAGTACTCGCAGGAGAAACACTTCTCGTACTACGCTATGATGCTTTGTGGAACTTTATTGAAATGTTACGACCCATAAATGTCGTACTCGGATCAGAAGCAATTCGCTTAGTAGTATAAGATGCTTTGTTTGTATTCTTGAATGTTACCATCCATAAATGATGTACTTCAATCAGAAACACATCACGTAATAGGATAAGATGCTTTGTGGTGTATTCTTGAATGGTTTCCACCCATAAATGATGTACTCCGTCCAGAAAACTTCACGTAGTAGGATAAGATGCATTGTGGTGTTTTTTTTAATGATTATCATCCATAAATGAAGTACTCGGACTTGAAGCAGTAGGAGTGGTATTCTATGCTTCTTCCTGGCATTTTAGTAAAAGGTAACCACCTATAAATGAAGTACTCTAAGAAGAAACACTTCTCGTACTAGGCTTTGATGCTTTTGGCAGTTTTATTGAATGGTTCCCACCCATAAATGCAGTAGTCGGATCAGAAAAACTTTGTTTAGTAGGATAAGATGCTTTGTGGTGTACTCTTGAATAGTTACCACCCATAAATGATGTACTCCGACCAGAAATCTTCACGTAGTAGGATAAGATGCTTTCTAGCGTTTTCTTCAATGGTTACGACCCATAAATGAAGTACTCAGACATGAAGCACTAATAGTGGTATTCTATGCTTCTCCCTGGTGTTTTAGTGAAAGGAAACCACCCTTAAATGAAGTACTCGAAGATCAAACACTTCTTGTACTACGCTATGATGCTTTGTGGAACTTTATTGAAATGGTACGACCCATAAATGCCGTACTCGGATCAGAAACAATTCGCTTAGTAGTATAAGATGCTTTGTGGTGTATTCTTGAATGGTTACCACCCATAAATGATGTACTCCGACCAGAAAAATTCACGTAGTAGGATAATATGCAATGTGGTGTTTTTTTGAATGATTACCATCCATAAATGAAGTACTCAGACTTGAAGCACTAAGAGTGGTATTCTATGCTTTTTCCTGGTGTTTTAGTGAAATGTAACCACCCATAAATGAAGTACTCTAAGAAGAAACACGTCTCGTACTGGGCTTTGATCCTTTTTGCAATTTTATTGAATGGTTACCGCCAATAAATGAAGTAGTCGGATCAGAAAAACTTTGCTTAGAATGATAATATGCTTTGTGTTGTATTCTTGAATAGTTACCACACAGAAATGATGTACTCTGACCAGACAACTTCACGTAGTAGGATAAGATTCTTTGTGGTGTTTTCTTCAATGATTACGACCCATAAATGAAGTACTCAGACATGAAGCACTAATAGTGGTTTTCTATGCTTCTCCCTGGTGTTTTAGTGAAAGGAAACCACCCTTAAATGAAGTACTCGAAGATGAAACACTTCTCGTACTACGTTATGATGCTTTGTGGAACTTTATTGAAATGGTATGACCCATAAATGTCGTACTCGGATCAGAAACAATTCGCTTAGTAGTATAAGATGCTTTGTGGTGTATTCTTGAATGGTTACCACCCATAAATGATGTACTCCGACCAGAAAAATTCACGTAGTAGGATAATATGCAATGTTGTGTTTTTTTGAATGATTACCATCCATAAATGAAGTACTCAGACTTGAAGCACTAAGAGTGGTATTCTATGCTTTTTCCTGGTGTTTTAGTGAAATGTAACCACCCATAAATGAAGTACTCTAAGAAGAAACACGTCTCGTAATAGGCTTTGATGCTTTTTGCAATTTTATTGAATGGTTACCGCCAATAAATGAAGTAGTCGGATCAGAAAAACTTTGCTTAGAATGATAATATGCTTTGTGGTGTATTCTTGAATAGTTACCATCCATAAATGAAGTAATGAGACATGAAACACATAGAGTGTATTCTATGCTTCTCCCTGGTGTTTTAGTGAAAGGTAATCACCCTTAAATGATGTACTCCTACCGGAAAACTTCACGTAGTAGGATAATATGCTTTATGGTGTTTTCTTGAAAGATTACCTACCATAAATGAAGTAATGAGACTTGAAGCAATAAGATTGGTATTCTATGCTTCTCCCTGATGTTTTATCGAAAGGTTACCACCCATAAATGCAGTAAGACTTCACTAAGTTGGATAAGATGTTTTCTGGTCTATTCTTGAATGGTTACCATCAATAAGTGATGTACTCTGACCAGAAACACTTCCTTAGTAGGATAAGACATTTTTTGGTGTTTTCTTTAATAGTTACAACCCATAAATGAAGTACCCAGACATGAAGCACTAATAGTGGTATTCTAGGATTCTCCATGGTGTTTTTGTGAAAGGATACCACCCTTAAATTAAGTACTCGCAAGAGAAACACTTCTCGTACTACGTTATGATGCTTTGTGGAACTTTATTGAAATGTTACGACCCATAAATGTCGTACTCGGATCAGAAGCAATTCGCTTAGTAGTATAAGATGCTTTGTGTGTATTCTTGAAGGTTACCATCCATAAATGATGTACTTCAATCAGAAACACATCACGTAATAGGATAAGATGCTTTGTGGTGTATTCTTGAATGGTTACCACTCATAAATGATGTACTCCGTCAAGAAAACTTCACGTAGTAGGATAAGATGCATTGTGGTGTTTTTTTTAATGATTACCATCCATAAATGAAGTACTCAGACTTGAAGCACTAGGAGTGGTATTCTATGCTTCTTCCTGGTGTTTTAGTAAAAGGTAACCACCAATAAATGAAGTACTCTAAGAAGAAACACTTCTCGTACTAGGCTTTGATGCTTTTGGTAGTTTTATTGAATGGTTACCACCCATAAATGCAGTAGTCGGATTAGAAAAACTTTGTTTAGTAGGATAAGATGCTTTGTGGTGTACTCTTGAATAGTTACCACCCATAAATGATGTACTCCGACCAGAAAACTTCACGTAGTAGGATAAGATGCTTTGTGGCGTTTTCTTCAATGGTTACGACCCATAAATGAAGTACTCAGACATGAAGCACTAATAGTGGTATTCTATGCTTCTCCCTGGTGTTTTAGTGAAAGGAAACCACCCTTAAATGAAGTACTCGAAGATGAAACACTTCTCGTACTACACTATGATGCTTTGTGGAAATTTATTGAAATGGTACGATCCATAAATGCCGTACTCGGATCAGAAACAAGAAGAAACACTTCTCGTACTAGGCTTTGATGCTTTTTGCAGTTCTATTGAATGGTTACCTCCCATAAATGATGTACTCCGACCAGAAAATTTCACATAGTAGGATAATATGCATTGTGGTGTTTTTTTTAATGATTACCATCCATAAATGAAGTACTCAGACTTGAAGCACTAAGAGTGGTATTCTATGCTTCTTCCTGGTGTTTTAGTTAAAGGTAACCACCCATAAATGCAGTAATAGGATCAGAAAAACATCACTAATTAGGATATGATGTTTTCTGGTGTATTCTTGAATGATTACTAACCATAACTGATTTACTCTGACCAGAAACACTCCCTTAGTTGGATAAGATGCTTTGTGGTGTATTCGTGAATGGTTAGCACCCATAAATGAAGTAATGAGACATGAAACACTTAGAGTTGTATTTTGTGCTTCTCCCTGGTGTTTTAGTGAAAGGTTACCACCCATAAATAAGAAGAAACACTTCTCATACTAGGCTTTGATGCTTTTTGCAGTTTTATAGAATGGTTACCACCCATAAATGATGTACTCCGACCAGAAAAATTCACGTAGTAGGATAAGATGTTTTGTGGTGTTTTCTTGAAAAATCACCATCCATAAATGAAGTATTCAGACTTGAAGCACTAAGAGTGCTTTTCTATGCTTCTCCCTGGTGTTTTATCGAAAGGTTACCACCCATAAATGAAGTAATAGGATCAGAAAAACATCACTAAGTAGGATAAGATGTTTTCTGGTGTATTCTTGATTGATTACTAACCATAACTGATTTACTCTGACCAGAAACACTCCCTTAGTATGATAAGATGCTTTGTGGTGTTTTCTTCAATGATTACGATCCATAAATGAAGTACTCAGACATGAAGCACTATTATTGGTATTCTATGCTTCTCTCTGGTGTTTTAGTGAAAGGAAACCACCTTAAATGAAGTACTTGAAGATGTAACACTTCTCGTACTACGCTATGATGCTTTATGGAACTTTATTGAAATGTTACGACCCATAAATGTCGTACTCGGATCAGAAACAATTCGCTTAGTAGTATAAGATGCTTTGTGGTGTATTCTTGATTGGTTACCACCCATAAATGATGTACTCCGATCAGAAACACTTCACGTCGTAGGATAAGATGCTTTGTGGTGTTTTCTTTAATTGTTAGCACCCATAAATGAAGTAATGAGACATGAAGCACTAAGAGTGGTATTCTATGCTTCTCCTTGGTGTTTTATCGAAAGGTTACCACCCATAAATGCAGTAACACTTCACTAAGTTGGATAAGATGTTTTCTGGTCTATTCTTGAATGGTTACCATCCATAAGTGATGTACTCTGACCAGAAACACTTTCTTAGTAGGATAAGACGTTTTTTGGTGTTTTCTTTAATAGTTACAACCCATAAATGAAGTACCCAGACATGAAGCACTAATAATGGTATTCTAGAATTCTCCCTGGTGTTTTTGTGAAAGGAAACCACCCTTAAATGAAGTACTCGCAGGAGAAACACTTCTCATACTACGCTATGATGCATTGTGGAACTTTATTGAAATGTTACGACCCATAAATGTCGTACTCGGATCAGAAACAATTCGCTTAGTAGTATAAGATGCTTTGTGGTGTATTCTTGAATGTTACCACTCATAAATGATGTACTCCAATCAGAAACACATCACGTAGTAGGATAAGATGCTTTGTGGTGTATTCTTGAATGGTTACCACCCATAAATGATGTACTCCGTCCAGAAAACTTCACGTAGTAGGATAAGATGCATTGTGGTGTTTTTTTTAATGATTATCATCCATAAATGAAGTACTCGGACTTGAAGCAGTAGGAGTGGTATTCTATGCTTCTTCCTGGCATTTTAGTAAAAGGTAACCACCTATAAATGAAGTACTCTAAGAAGAAACACTTCTCGTACTAGGCTTTGATGCTTTTGGCAGTTTTATTGAATGGTTACCACCCATAAATGCAGTAGTCGGATTAGAAAAACTTTGTTTAGTAGGATAAGATGTTTTGTGGTGTACTCTTGAATAGTTACCAACCATAAATGATGTACTCCGACCAGAAAACTTCACGTAGTAGGATAAGATGCTTTGTGACGTTTTCTTCAATGGTTACGACCCATAAATGAAGTACTCAGACATGAAGCACTAATAGTGGTATTCTATGCTTCTCCCTGATGTTTTAGTGAAAGGAAACCACCCTTAAATGAAGTACTCGAAGATGAAACTCTTCTCGTACTAGGCTATGATGCTAAGTGGAACTTTATTGAAATGGTACGACCCATAAATGCCGTACTAGGATCAGAAACAATTCGATTAGTAGTGTAAGATGCTTTGTGGTGTATTCTTGAATGGTTACCACCCATAAATGATGTACTCCGACCAGAAAACTTCACGTAGTAGGATAAGATGCTTTGTGGCGTTTTCTTCAATGGTTACGACCCATAAATGAAGTACTCAGACATGAAGCACTAATAGGGGTATTCTATGCTTCTCCCTGGTGTTTTAGTGAAAGGAAACCACCCTTAAATGAAGTACTCGAAGATGAAACACTTATCGTACTACGTTATGATGCTTTGTGGAACTTTATTGAAATGGTATGACCCATAAATGCCGTACTCGGATCAGAAACAATTCGCTTAGTAGTATAAGATGCTTTGTGGTGTATTCTTGAATGGTTACCACCCATAAATGATGTACTCCGACCAGAAAAATTCACGTAGTAGGATAATATGCATTGTGGTGTTTTTTTGAATGATTACCATCAATAAATGAAGTACTCAGACTTGAAGCACTAAGAGTGGTATTCTATTCTTCTTCCTGGTGTTTTAGTGAAAGGTAACCACCCATAAATGAAGTACTCTAAGAAGAAACACTTCTCGTACTTGGCTTTGATGCTTTTTGCTATTTTATTGAATGGTTACCGCCCATAAATGCAGTAGTCGGATCAGAAAAACTTTGCTTAGAATGATAATATGCTTTGTGGTGTATTCTTGAATAGTTACCACCCATAAATGAAGTAATGAGACATGAAACACTTAGAGTGTATTCTATGCTTCTCCCTGGTGTTTTAGTGAAAGGTAATCACCCTTAAATGATGTACTCCGACCGGAAAACTTCACGTAGTAGGATAATATGCTTTATGGTGTTTTCTTGAAAGATTACCTACCATAAATGAAGTACTCAGACTTGAAGCACTAAGAGTGGTATTCTATGCTTCTCCCTGGTGTTTTATCGAAAGGTTACCACCCATAAATGCAGTAACACTTCACTAAGTTGGATAAGATGTTTTCTGGTCTATTCTTGAATGGTTACCATCAATAAGTGATGTACTCTGACCAGAAACACTTCCTTAGTAGGATAAGACATTTTTTTGGTGTTTTCTTTAATAGTTACAACCCATAAATGAAGTACCCAGACATGAAGCACTAATAGTGGTATTCTAGGATTCTCCCCGGTGTTTTCGTGAAAGGAAACCACCCTTAAATGAAGTACTCGCAGGAGAAACACTTCTCGTACTACGCTATGATGCTTTGTGGAACTTTATTGAAATGTTACGACCCATAAATGTCGTACTCGGATCAGAAGCAATTCGCTTAGTAGTATGCTTTGTGTGTATTCTTGAATGTTACCACCCATAAATGATGTACTTCAATCAGAAACACATCACGTAGTAGGATAAGATGCTTTGTGGTGTATTCTTGAATGGTTACCACCCATAAATGATGTACTCCGTCTAGAAAACTTCACGTAGTAGGATAATATGCATTGTGGTGTTTTTTTTAATGATTACCATCCATAAATGAAGTACTCAGACTTGAAGCACTAGGAGTGGTATTCTATGCTTCTTCCTGGTGTTTTAGTAAAAGGTAACCACCAATAAATGAAGTACTCTAAGAAGAAACACTTCTCGTACTAGACTTTGATGCTTTTGGCTATTTTATTGAAAGGTTACCACCCATAAATCCAATAGTCGGATCAGAAAAACTTTGTTTAGTAGGATAAGATGCTTTGTGGTGTATTCTTGAATAGTTACCACACAGAAATGATGTACTCTGACCAGACAACTTCACGTAGTAGGATAAGATTCTTTGTGGTGTTTTCTTCAATGATTACGACCCATAAATGAAGTACTCAGACATGAAGCACTAATAGTGGTTTTCTATGCTTCTCCCTGGTGTTTTAGTGAAAGTAAACCACCCTTAAATGAAGTACTCGACGATGAAACACTTCTCGTACTACGCTATGATGCTTTGTGGAACTTTATTGAAATGGTACGACCCATAAATGCCGTACTCGGATCAGAAACAAGAAGAAACACTTCTCGTACTAGCTTTTGATGCTTTTTGCAGTTCTATTGAATGGTTACCTCCCATAAATGATGTACTCCGACCAGAAAATTTCACATAGTAGGATAATATGCATTTTGGTGTTTTTTTTAATGATTACCATCATAAATGAAGTACTCAGACTTGAAGCACTAAGAGTGGTATTCTATGCTTCTTCCTGGTGTTTTAGTTAAAGGTAACCACCCATAAATGTAGTAATAGGATCAGAAAAACATCACTAATTAGGATAAGATGTTTTCTGGTGTATTCTTGAATGATTACTAACCATATCTGATTTACTCTGACCAGAAACACTCCCTTAGTTGGATAAGATGCTTTGTGGTGTATTCGTGAATGGTTAGCACCCATAAATGAAGTAATGAGACATGAAACACTTAGAGTTGTATTTTGTGCTTCTCCCTGGTGTTTTAGTGAAAGGTTACCACCCATAAATAAGAAGAAACACTTCTCGTACTAGGCTTTGATGCTTTTTGCAGTTTTATAGAATGGTTACCACCCATAAATGATGTACTCCGACCAGAAAAATTCACGTAGTAGGATAAGATGTTTTGTGGTGTTTTCCTGAAAAATCAACATCCATAAATGAAGTACTCAGACTTGAAGCACTAAGAGTGCTTTTCTATGCTTCTCCCTGGTGTTTTATCGAAAGGTTACCACCCATAAATGAAGTAATAGGATCAGAAAAACATCACTAAGTAGGATAAGTTGTTTTCTGGTGTATTTTGAATGATTACTAACCATAACTGATTTACTCTGACCAGAAACACTCCCTTAGTATGATAAGATGCTTTGTGGTGTTTTCTTCAATGGTTACGATCCATAAATGAAGTACTCAGACATGAAGCACTATTATTGGTATTCTATGCTTCTCTCTGGTGTTTTAGTGAAAGGAAACCACCTTAAATGAAGTACTTGAAGATGTAACACTTCTCGTACTACGCTATGATGCTTTATGGAACTTTATTGAAATGTTACGACCCATAAATGTCGTACTCGGATCAGAAACAATTCGCTTAGTAGTATAAGATGCTTTGTGGTGTATTCTGGAATAGTTACCACCCATAAATGATGTACTCCGATCAGAAACACTTCACGTCGTAGGATAAGATGCTTTGTGGTGTTTTCTTTAATTGTTAGCACTCATAAATGAAGTAATGAGATATGAAGCACTAAGAGTGGTATTCTATGCTTCTCCTTGGTGTTTTATCGAAAGGTTACCACCCATAAATGCAGTAACACTTCACTAAGTTGGATAAGATGTTTTCTGGTCTATTCTTGAATGGTTACCATCCATAAGTGATGTACTCTGACCAGAAACACTTTCTTAGTAGGATAAGACATTTTTTGGTGTTTTCTTTAATAGTTACAACCCATAAATGAAGTACCCAGACATGAAGCACTAATAATGGTATTCTAGAATTCTCTCTGGTGTTTTTGTGAAAGGAAACCACCCTTAAATGAAGTACTCGCTGGAGAAACACTTCTCGTACTACGCTATGATGCATTGTGGAACTTTATTGAAATGTTACGACCCATAAATGTCGTACTCGGATCAGAAACAATTCGCTTAGTAGTATAAGATGCTTTGTGGTGTATTCTTGAATGTTACCACCCATAAATGATGTACTCCAATCAGAAACACATCACGTAGTAGGATAAGATGCTTTGTGGTGTATTCTTGAATGGTTACCACTCATAAATGATGTACTCAGACCAGAAAACTGCACGTAGTAGGATAAGATGCATTGTGGTGTTTTTTTTAATGATTACCATGTATAAATGAAGTACTCTGACTTGAAGCATTAAGAGTGATATTCTATTCTTTTTCTGGTGTTTTAGCGAAAGATAACCATTCATAAATAAAGAATTCTAAGTAGAAACATTTCTCGTACTAGACTTTGATTCTTTTTGCAGTTTTAATAAACCCATTTAACATTCGACTTGGCTTTGTGCAGGGGAGCAGTTTGGTATACATCGGTTTAATGCCTTATTGCAGTCCAGACTCCAATTATAAATAGTCTGTTGGTTCAATTTTATCGATTTCAAAAGGGGCATAGTTGGATTTTCGTTTGGTACAGAGATGGTACAACATCTATTTCAACAATATGGGACTGATTTCAAGGTCTATTTAACACAACCGGAGATAACATCAATCATCATAATTTATTCACAGAGGTACACAATACTTCAACTCATAAAGAAACAGTCATGCAAATAGGACTTAAAAAGCTTATGCACCCAGACATGACTTATGAGATTGAAATGATTTGTTTCAAAACTAAAATCTTTTATATTTTTCATAGGATGGTTATGAAAGTGTCAAAATCAACCAAGACTTTTATTAGTGAGGGATTATAATAGGGGTGTAAGTCTGACCGACTAACCCGATTAATCCGACCGATCCGACCAACTCAACCCGAAAAAATACGGATTTCGATTTTTTATTGCCGGTTACGATTTTTATTTTGTCGAACCCGACATCTAATATGTGGGTATGGATTGTAGAATAAAACGTGGGTGAAATCCAACCTGACTTTTTTTATTTAATTAGACAATTATACTGCTAGTAATAAAGTTTTTTATTCGATTTTCGTCACAAACTTATATGTATATTTTTTTTTGTCAAATTTCTTAATTTTAATTTTTAGTACGAACTGACGCCAATGTGTTATTTAAATTATTTTCAATTGTTACTTTTTACTTTTGTATCATTAAAAAAAATTTGTGTAAAATATTGAAGTTTATGAAACCCGCAAACCGCTTAAATAAAATATGAATTGGATGATTTTTATTTTTGGTTGGTTGGTTACGGATTAAAAACACTACAACTCGAATGACATCTAACGAGTTGTCAATTTATATGAAATCTGACCAACCCGTCCCATTTACACTCCTAGATTATAACTCAGGAAACATTGTTAAAGAAAATATTCTGCAGATTTATACAAAAGAACCTTGTTTTGATGATTTTTTTATTTAGCAAGTTAGAAGAAAAGAAAACAAAGACAAACTTTCATTCTTTCTATCTCTGAACAATGAAACTTATTTGAAATAAACTAAACTTATGCTAATCAGGATACTTGGTTTGAAATTAAGTAAACGACATTTTTACATGAAAGACCCTATGTTTAATCTTTTTATCATTCTTATGAAGTTGTCTAGGATTAGACTTGGATTTACATTCAGTGAACAAAATCAAAGAACTAAAAGGTATGAAATAAGATTTTACCCAAAAGGTGAACCTTTATCTCTCTTTTTTACAAATGAATTTAGGAGGAAGATTCACAATCCAGACTTGAACAAGATCATATCTGAGCATGTATCAATGCAGGTTTTTGTTTTGGCCGAAATTCAAGTATAAAAGATGATGTTTTATCAAAGGCCTTCTTTTTGCTTTGTCAGGGAGGATTATGAAATATTGTACAAATATGGATTCATCAAAAAAACTTAAGTTTGGAAGAAGAAAGGAAGAGAGACTTACACAAGAAATTATCAGCAGTAAAAAGGAAGTGCGCAAAGCAGAAGATCAAATGCTCTAGCAGCAATCGTCAGGAGAAGAGGAGGTGCTGGTAGCCGTTGGAGCCAGATATCCAAATATCGGGCTGACATAACGATCATCCCAGGGCCCAAGACAATACATATATTAGAAGAAGAGTCACTAATAAATGGGGTCCACACGTTAAATGGAGACAATGAGTCGACTCAAATGGAGAACAAGGAGGGAAGTCGTTAGAAGAGAGAGAGGGAGTATGTTGGCTGTATCAGCAGGACATTTTGCAAATCAGTCCATGTCTTTATAGAAAATCACACTTGTAATAGGACATATAATTTATATATAAGATCTTGTTGTTGTTTTAGATCTTTTATCATGGAAATTCATATACAAAAACTCATGTATTTCTTAAAGTTCTTAGACAATTGAATAAAGCTCTTATTAAAACCCCAATTATTTTCCATCTTATGCTATTTTCCTTTGCAATTTAGCTCAATTATCTGTTATTGATCTATCGATAATCATAACATTTGGTATCAGAGCCCTCGATCAAAATCTGGGAGGCTTACACCTAATTCAATTGTTTTCCAAACTCGTTTATGCCCAAAACTAGACAACAAAAATCCATGGAAGCTATTCAGAATGAGCTTCGTCAGATACGAGAAGATTTCAACAAATCTCAAGATGCTCTCGCTCACAAAATTGCTGAACAGCTCAAGATAAACAAACTTGATATCACCAAAGATCTGGATGAGAAACTAGCTCAGGCAGACCGTCAATGGGATGCTATATTTTGTGGCCATAGCAACCGATTTGATGCTGATGACACTGATTCATCCTCATCTCGCTTTGTCTTAACTAATCTAGGTGAAAATACACCTCGAACCAATGGTGGTGAGCATCAACCAAACAATCGATTGGCTCTCCCTCGATCTGATTGTCCAGCATTCACTAGGTATAACCCTTTAGAATGGATTCGTAAGGTTAATTCCTACTTTGAAATCTATCAGGTACTAGCTCAACATCGAGTGCAGCTTGCAACTTTGCATTTCAGAGAAAAAATCAATGAGTGGTATGAGGAGTATCTCATGGACCATGACCCCCCAGATTGGTTAACATTGTGTGGGTGTGTTGTAAGACGATTCCAAAAGGCTAATGTGCTCAATGCATTAGAAGAACTCAAAAACTTACACCAGACCAGTGACTTTGAGTTCTATTTAGAACAATTTGAAGAAGTCAAGGTCAAATTGCTCATGAAAAATAGGCAATTTGGTGAAAGAGATTTTGTTGATGCATTTGTAAGTGGGCAAAAACCAAAAGTGAAACCTTTGGTCAAGGCTTTTAAACCTTTATCTGTTGAAGATGCTGTTGAATATGCCTTTCATATGGAATCGTCCTTTGACAACCAATGCATAAAGATTAGAGGCTCTACCAAATTCACCAACAACCAGTTTTACTCACATTCTAAAGGGTATTCTGATAAAACTCTCAAACCAATTGATAACAAGGGTACACCTCCTTCTATTTCCCCAAAGAAATATGTGTTTGAACAAAGAAAGGTATTAGGCCTTTGTTACAAGTGTGGTGATAAGTTTTATCCTGGCCATCAGTGTAAGTTTAAAGTACAGATGCTAATAGGTCAAGATGATCCTTTAGCACAACCTCAAGAGAGTCCGAAAACCCAATTAGATGACCAACATAATGAGGAAATAGTTGTTGCTGAGGAGGTTATTATGTCCATGCATACTCCCTCTGGGCAACCGCCAAATACCACTATGAGGTTCAAGGGGCAAATTGGTAAATTGCTAGTTTTTGCCTTAGTGGACAGTGGTAGTACACACAGCTTTGTGGACCATGCCATACTGCATGAGACAGATTGTGAGGTGGTACAGACAATGCCCATGATTGTGATGGTGGCTAATGGTCACAAAATGGTGACTGATTCAAAATGTGTGTCAATGCAATTCTCTATCCAAGGTTGTGATTTCACCAGTGATTTGAGACTTCTACCCATTCAAGGTTATGATGTGATTTTGGAGGTTGATTGGCTATCACAATTGGGACCAATGAAGATTGACTGGGGGCAAAAATAGATTGAGTTTGAACATGCAGGGAGGTTGGTTAGATTACAAGTGCAAAATGAGACAACAATGCTCACAATGTGTGAAACCATTGATCTTAAGGAGTTACATTCATCCAGTGACATCATGATGGCTCACATATGGTTATGCTCAGGTGAAGAATCCAAATCGCCACCAACCCCACCTAAGATAGAACAAGTGTTGCAAAAGTTCCCTACAGTTTTTGCTCACATTACAAAATTACCCCCTCAAAGAACCATAGATCATCAAATTGCCCTCAAACCTAATTCTCAACCTGTAAACTTGAGACCATATCGATATTCTCATTTCCAAAAGCTAGAGTTAGACAAGATTATTGCTGAATTACTAAATAATGCAGTAATCAGGCCATCCACAAGCCATTTTGCCTCTCCTGCCCTTTTAGTTAAAAAGAAAGATGATACATGGAGGCTTTGTGTTGATTATAGGAAACTCAATGCAATGACAATAAAAAATAAATATCCCATACCCATTAGTGATGAGCTTCTAGATGAGCTTCATGGGGCCAAATTTTTTTTCTAAAATAGACTTAAGATCTGGGTACCATCAGATAAGAATGAATAGAGAAGATATTTCCAAAACTGCTTTCAGAACACATAAGGGCCATTATGAGTATCAGGTGATGCCCTTTGGATTAACTAATGCACTTTCAAGCCTTAATGAATCAGATTTTCAAGTCTTATCTCAGAAAGTTTGCTTTGATATTTTTTGATGATATTCTCATATACAGTGCCAGCCTAAAGGCTCATTTGAATCACCTCACCACTACATCACAACTCTTGCAACAGCATGATCTAAGGGCAAAATACTCTAAATGCGAATTTGGTATGACCAGTTTGAAGTATCTAGGACATATCATTTCTGAGAAAAGGGTGTCAACTGACCCTAAAAAGATTGAGGCCATATCTTCTTGGCCAATTCCTAAGAATGTCAGAGAATTGAGAGGGTACTTGGGACTTACAGGCTATTATAGGAAGTTCATCAAGATTATGGGGCAATTAGAAAACCCTTAACATCTCTCTTGAAAAAGAATGAGTTCAAGTGGTCTCTAGAAGCACAAAAGTCATTTGAGCACTTAAAAACAACTTTGAGTACTGCCCCTATTCTAGCAATGCCAAATTTTTCTAAACCTTTTGTCCTTGAAACTGATGCTAGTGATGATGGAATGGGAGCAGTGTTGATGCAAGATAAAAGGCCAATAGCCCATTTAAGCAAAGCCTTGGGAGCACAAACCAGACACTTCTCAACATATGAAAAGGAATTGCTAGCATTACTCACATCAGTCACCAAATGGAGGCATTACTTGCAAGGTGCACCCTTTGTGATTAAAACTGACCATATTGGCATGAAACACCTATTAGAGCAAAGATTGACGCATACCTTGCAGCATAAAGGATTGTGCAAACTGTTGGGGCTTGATTATATCATACAATACAAAAAGGGGCTTGAGAATAGGGCAGCTGATGCCTTATCCAGAAGAACATCTGCCTTGATTGAAAGTACATCACTAGTTGTAAGTGAAATTGTTCCAAGTTGGGTCTCTGAACACCAAGAGAGTTACCAAGATGATGCATGGGCTCAAGGCATTTTAGCACTTCACCTCAATGGGCAACCTACTGGAGAGGGTATTCAGGTGCATCAAGGCATCATCAGAAGGCATGGCAGAATCTATGTAGGTACCAAAGAAGGTTGGAGAACAACAATGATTCAAGCCTTGCATGATTCCAGTGTGGGAGGTCACTCAGACATTCTTGGCACTTACCAAAGGCTCAAAAAGGTATTCTACTGGCCTAACCTTAGAGCTATAGTATTTAAGCATGTGACTTCTTGCGAAGTTTGTCAAATGAACAAAAGTGAGCATGTTCCCAACCCAGGCCTCTTACAACCACATCTCATTCCTGAAGGGGCTTGGCAAGTGGTTATCATGGATTTTATCTCTGGTTACCCAAGAGTGAGGGCAAAACAGTCATTTTGGTGATAATTGATAAATTCACCAAATACTGTCATCTTGTGGCTCTTAACACCCCTACCAAGCCAAAGATATTGCTCAACTATTCTTAGACACCATTTACAAGCTCCATGGTATGCCTACTAAACTGATCACAGATAGGGACCCCATTTTTATGAGCAATTTTTGGAAAGAACTCATGGCACACCTCCAAGTTAATCTCAACTTCAGTACCTCATATCACCCTCTGACTGATGGCCAATTTGAGAGACTAAACCAGTGTGGAAAACTATTTGAGATGTATGGTATTTCAACACCCTACCAATTGGGCTAAATGGCTCCTATTAGCTAAATGGTGGTACAATACCAACTTCCATACAGCTCTTAAAACCACACCATTTGAAGCTCTTTATGGATACACACCACCTCACCTTCCTATGCATGGGTTCATTACCAAAGAGTAACAATGCTACAGTGGATCAATTGTTGTCTGACAGACACAAGGTACTTCAGACACTCAAAACAATCCTCCAACTAGCTCAAGAGAGGATGATTCATTTTGCAAACAAGAAGAAGACATAGAGGCATTTCAAGGTGGAAGATTGGGTCTTTTTGAAGCTCCAACCATATAGGCAGGTGTCTTTGAAAGCAAAACAGCCTTGTTAGAAATTGAGTCCCAAATTTAATGGCCCTTTTGAAATTCTTGAGAAATTTGGAGCTGTGGCTTACAAATTGAATCTCCCTGAAGTTTCTCTCATCCACCCAATCTTCCACATGTCACAGTTGAAAAAGAAAATAGGTGAAGGGACCAAACTGCACACTCACTTACCGTTGGTGGGACTTGAAGGTCAGTTGAAAATTGAACCAGTGGCACTGTTGGGTCGAAGGATGGTGAAGAAAAATAACACTGCCATAGTCAAAATTCAAGTGCAACGGTCTAATTTACCAATAGAAGAAGCCACATGGGAGGAGTACGATGCACTCAAGCTCCAATTCGATCTCAACCAGCTTGAGGACAAGCTGGATTTGGAGGGACATGCAATGTCAGAAGAAGGGGAGGTGCTGGTAGCCGTTGGCGCCAGATATTCAAATATCGAACTGGCAGCCAAAAGAGTTGGGCCACGACAGAAGGAAATGGGCCAAGACACAACAATCATCTTAGGGCCCAAAATAATACAGATATTAGAA
The DNA here is from genome assembly GCA_964058865.1 of Eleocharis quinqueflora. NCBI lineage: Eukaryota > Viridiplantae > Streptophyta > Magnoliopsida > Poales > Cyperaceae > Eleocharis > Eleocharis quinqueflora. The sequence goes on along the minus strand of CAXKVX010003376.1, from coordinate 2,464 downwards.
GAAGAGTCACTGACAAGTGGAGCCCACACGTTAAATGGAGACAATGAGTCGACTCAAATGGAGAACAAGAAGGGAAGTCGTTAGAAGAGAGAGAGGGAGTCTGTTGGCTGTGTCAGCAGGACATTTTGCAAATCAATCCATGTCTTTATAGGTAATTACACTTGTAATAGGACATATAGTTTATATATAAGACCTTGTTGTTGTTTTAGATCTTTTATCATGGAAATTCAGATACAAAAACTCATGTATTTCTTAAAGTTCTTAGACAATTGAATAAAGCTCTTATTAAAACCCCAATTGTCTTCCATTTTATGCTATTTTCCTTTGCAATTTAGCTCAATTATCTGTTATTGATCTATCGAGATCACAACAACAATATTTACACAAATCCTTACATGAAATCTTTTTATCATGTTTCTTAATTTGCAAAATAAGCTCAATCAAGATACAACAGATTCTTTGAGATTCAAATTAGGAACTTATAATTCGATTTTCTTTACGATTTTATCGATGGAATTATGCAAGATAAAAAGGAGAAAGAAGATTTTATTTATTCTAGGTGTATTATCTAGATCAAACTGAACCCTAACTTAGAGATTTCACCATTGATGATCCTCTAAACTAGAATTGAAAGATCTAATGCAGATGCCAGATGCCAGATGCAGTGCTATATGTGCATAAATTCATGAAACTAATAAAATTTAAAAGAAAAGAAAAAATAGAGGACAAAGTCAGAAAATACCTTTACAAACTTTATTAATCTAATCTAACAATTAGCAAGTTCCTAGATCAAATGAAAATATGAAAGAAGATGAATCTACCAGAAGAATCAAAATAGAACAAAAGAAAGTGAAAAAGAGAAGAACAAACAATCAAGACAAAAGCAAAGCAAACATTTCAATTTTGATTTCATTTATCATATCAGATCTACAAGCATAAAAGTATACAAATATACAAAGATTGACCCCCTCCTGCCAAATTCAACACTACTCACCCATTGGGGTGATATGTCAGGATGAGAGTGAAAAGCTTGGCATGTTCAAAGCAAATTCGATCACTCTCACAATTTGAACAGAAATGAGGTGCTTTTTTCTATCTATGGAGATCTATTTATAGCCTATACATCAAGATTTCTAGATTAATCTTTCATTTTTTTTTATTTTCTGTTTCTTCTTTATGTCATTGAACTTCTTCTATTATTGTGGCCATTTGTGTGTCTGTGTTCCCTCATTAACCCTCTAGAAACATCAATTGATGTTCTGGAAGCTGTAACAAACTCTGAAGAGCATCTTTGATCCAAGCCATCAATTTTGAATCCTATGAGCTGAGATGGTGCCAATTGTCCTCTCAATCCGTGGACTCCTGATTCATTGGTCCAAACAAGTTCTCTGTGGGTCTCATATCATGTAATTTGTAACAGAACCCATCTAGAAGCATCCTCATGTTGTTGGAGCTTATCACTTCAAGTGTTCAACAAAACGCCACTATGGATTATTGGATTTGGATCCGAATTAAAGCCCAATTAGGCATGTAACACATTTGGCCAAGTTCCTTGAATTGAGAATTAATGTTTCTTGGGCTTGGTTTTAACTCTGACATGTGGATCCTGAGTCTCATCTCCATTGCTGAAGTGGCATACACCTTATTCAGTGAATTAAGCATCTTAAATTCAAATTGAGATGGGCCCTAGTGTCATGGAGACCCCCTGAAGCTTCATGTGCAATTGTATTAGAAATTTGAGGACTAAATCACCATTTCTCATTTGAGGCTGATATATTTGTTCAATGTATAACTTTCTTCTCTTTGCTCTTCATCAAAATCAAAGGGTATGAATGTGATCTCCTTCCAGTGGGCTTTCTAACGGTACCAAAAACATAAATTTGCATGGCCGGAGTGGGGAGATCAAGATCCAGGCTCTCTCAGTGTTGGAGGGGTCGAGAGGTAGGAGACGACCCGTCTGGGCTCACAGGTCAGCCAGCAGGACACGTGTCACTCCGTCATTGGTTTTGTTCAAATCTTCCTTTTATTTTTGATTGGTTGGATGAGTTGTGGGACCTATTTGTCATTTTAAATGAGAGAGAGGAGTCCGAGATGGCCTTCCCTGATTGATCCAAAGATTCATTCATTTCTCTCTCCCTTTGCTATTGGCTCTTTACAGCGTAGGGCCCAATTATAAGATTGAATGAGAGAGAGGAATTCTTAGCACCATTCTCTCCATTTGATTTGACATCTCAAGTGACACCTCCATTTTCTGAATTTTCAGATTTTTGTCAAATTGATTTTGAATTATTTGGAGGCTCAAATGATTGAACTTTTGGCTCAAATATAGCTAAAAAAATCACAAAATTTTTGTAGAATTTAATGTTATATAATTTGCCCATTTTTATTTGAGCTTTGTTCCTTGAATAAATTCAAAATGTCATAAGTGATTATTTAATAATATGGCATTCATGCTAATTGCACA